>JAREIL010000028.1:600000-838323 GCA_030142105.1 Fusarium sp. FL617 | reverse complement strand
ACTGCAAGAAATGCTGGAAATACAACCGTTCTATGCTTGTCAAAGAAGGAAAATCGTAGATGCTTGAGCACAAAGGAGCAATGTCATGACCGGATGGAACCATTGTGACTGTCACCGTGGGGCGTGGCTTTCCTCGATTTTCCTTGCGTGGTTTCGGCATCGTAGAGCCGTCACATTTGACCTGGTTCTTGGAACAACGATCGCACGTCGGCTTTGCCTCGTCACATTTCAGGTGTCGAATTCTATGGGAATAAGTATACAGAATGTGGGCTCGTCTGGGACGACTTACTTGCTACGGGATGCGAGACTCGGTTAGCTTTTGGACCGCCACGTGAAGGGCATACCCAAACGTACCACGTAATACAGCCATTGCGGCTCTTAGGTGCAGAAATGCGCTTGTGTTTGACCTTGGCAGAGGCGTTGCCTCTAACAGTCATATTTGCGTCCAAAGGATCGTTGACGTTAACACGAGGGAGCCTATCGGAAGAAAGGTTATCGTGGGATGGGCAAGTCGCCAACTCTTTATTAGGATTCAGCATCATTGTTTCTCGGACTGTGACATTAGAAAACATTGGGTGAGGCTGAGCGTGTCAAAAACTTTCTTGGCGTAAATGGGGCATTTAGCAACCGTAATACGGAAAAGCCAAACAGATCGACAGTTAATCCTTAATCTAACTAAGTGCGGACCCGCGGTTGGTCGGGTCGACCGAACGTCTCCATAACAAAGTGCACAGCCATGCTCTGTTTCTTACAAAATGATGCATTTCGAGCCCCTGATGATCATGCCGCACATTTAGATGTAAATCACCTAACTATCTCTGATAACAAAGAATTGGCATGAATAAGTCAACAAAAGGGAGCAATGCCGACAACATGCTGCTTCTCAGTTGACTTCTTGGGCAATATCAATCTTGAAATTATGCAACGATACTCCACTTATGAACATCGATTTCGTGCAATTCTGTGAACGATATTGTGCTTAACCCGTGTACGCTTCGCGACGGGTCTGGATTGTAGTAGATATCAAATCAACACTTGTGTGGTAATAATACGAAGTATGATCATGATGATTCAGGATAGGAATAGGCAGACAAATTTAATTTCTATACATTTAGCTGACGCAGGAGGCGACTGTGCTACCTGCGTCGGTCACGTAAAGTGTGTACGGGTAACCTATATATGCTGTTAAGTCCGTAGGGTGCGAAAAGAATGCAGGTCGCGTCGCGCTGATAGACCATACTTGGAAGCTCTTGTTCCCGTTTCTTGGTAAGGAAGCTTCACTAGTTTCTGATTAGGGAACACTATCTATCAGTTTGATAGATAAGTATCGCAAAAAGCTTAACTCTAGCGTGAGTATAGGGAGCCAAGAATATAAGAATATACAACACCACTATTCGGTACGCATGAAACAATAGCGGCGGTAATATTGTATTCAGACAACAAGCTTCTTAAATGTCACTAGATGTGTGTATTAAGATAGTCGACACTGACATCTGAAAGAAACCCACAACATTAGCAGGAATATAGGGTCTAACTCTGTCAACGCTAACAATTCAGTTCACTGGACAGGTAGACTTTAATCTTATTCGTCGTTATGCGCCAGGTTCAAATTAATAGTAGACAGGAAACAACAAAGACTGAACGACTTTACATTGACCTGTAGGTCGTACGGGCCAAATCAAACTTAAACTTCTTAAAAGCCAGTGTCAACACCACTTGGCTTATAGACGCCATCAGGGGACCTAGCCAAAATGTAAACGTGAATGACGATATAAAAGCGTTGCGGAGAAGTGAAGAGCGAAGAACTGTAGAAAGATGTTCAAGATAGTAGATTGTCAATTAGCAACAAAGGAATAATAAGTAGCTTCAATTCGGCCGTTTGGCAGCATCGGCAACGTTATATGTATTATGTCAGACCCGCCGCCAAAGGTTGGCTCAAGCTCAGTGGAACTTTGAACCTGCTTGTGACTAGGTGGAAGGCGCTCAATAACTTGGAAGCCCCATGCGAAGGGTAATTTTGAGAGTGACTATTATACCTCTTAAGAAAAGATCTTTGTAAAGACGAGAGTGATGTCAGTAATCGTTTAGCATTGTACCTGGTTGGAATTACCTATAGAGGACAATTATACCGACGATGCCCCTCCCGTTCCTTCTGATTGTGCACTTGACTTGAGATGACAAACGAGACAATTGTCTTCGGTCAATATTGTGCCTGTTACCCGGTTATAATGGATTGGATTTCTTGACGGGGGAGAACAAGGATAGAAAGCCATGCTGGAAAGAGTAACGGGATGTCTGCAACATGGTGAAAATGGAAAGTTCCTGACTGTTACTCCCATCACTGCGAAAAGGTGAATAGAAAGGTTCGAAATTGTTTTTTGTGACGAGTTATTTCGAAACATAACCCGCGCTACATAACGAATGGTGTCGACTCCATTGGTCACCCACAACCTTTGATCGTTGATGCATTGACTCGGGAGAAGTCTCCTTGAGATTAACCAAGGTAGCTTGTGTATACAGTCAGAACCTCAAATCTGACTCACTGAACGTCCATGCTCAGCTATCTTGTATGGCTGGTTAGGTCTATTCTCTCACTGTTAGAGTTTCAGTCGTGCAAAAAGAAATCTTTCAGAAATAGGTCTAATAGATTTACATTCTTCGATTCAGCTGTAGCCGAAATGGAACAGTACGAAGAAAAGTCATTTAGCGATCCCCTTCTATGAGTAGTAGGGTTACGCGCAGTCGATGACTCGGCCCGGGAAATGAGTGCCCAATGTTTCCTGGAAAACCATTGCCGGGAACCAACATCTTTGCGATGTTGTAAGAGAAGTTGAGTTGAAATCGCTTCATAGACAGCACAATTCTTTCCCTCCATATTGGCTCATACGAGGTAGGATCAAGGGTTCCGGGGCATAGATACGAACTACTTGATTTCATATGTTTAGTCCGATGTTGCAAAAGATCCAATTTAGGTCAAACAAGCTACTAGAAGCACAGTTTGCACACTTCACTTGTCTATTGAATAGTATAGTCGGGGCAAGGATGCCCACAATTCTAGAGTGACAACAACAAATTTGGCTTATTCCGTGAGGTCAGAGCAACACCAACACATATCATAGTGATGTTGTTACGTGTATGAGCACGATGGACTCACTTTCTGTTTGTCCATAAATAGTGAAACATGTGGTATGACGTCAAGCTGAATTGAGAAATAAAACACGTAAACGGACAAAAGTTGAAGCTGCTGTTTATGGAATCCCACCAATCGGACTGCACATTCCGAAACGCAGCGACTACCTTTTAATCTACCGGATGTAACATCTTGACAGGGTTCTTGTGGGTCTCAGCGCGACAAAATCCTTTTTAAATGAAAAAGAGAACACATTTGGTGTTTGTCGTTCCGGTTCTGCTTGTGTTTTGCCCTTCTTGTATCTTATCTTCTTCGATTCTTATTTCTCGACTATGCAGTTTTCTCTCCACTTCTTGAGCCTGGCAGCTGGACTGTCTCAGGCTCTGGCCACCCCAGTACTGCCAAGAGCTGCCAGTTCCGCCAAGAACTTGGTTGTGTTGTAAGCTGTTGCTCAATTGAACTGGTCTGATTGTTTCGCTGACCGCTATTTTCAGTGGCGATTCCTATTCCACAGTTGGCTTTTGGCCAGGAGGTGACTTGCCTTCTGCTGGCAGCCCACTTGGAAACCCTGCTCTACCAGGTCAGACCACGGCCAATGGTTTGAACTGGGTCGGCTACTTGACTGGCACACTGAACACTTCGCTGGTACTGACGTACGACTTCGCTGTTACTGGTGCTACGGTTGATAAGGACATCGTCGACACATACGCGCAATATTGCGTTGATGATCAAGTGGCCCAATACAAACAATATGTTGCGGACAAAATCAGCAATGCTGACACACTCGTTGCTGTTTGGATTGGTATCAATGACCTAGGCGAACCTTTCTGGGATAAGACAGATGCACCTATCAGCAAGACCATGGATCGCTACTTCGAGCTCTTGCAGACTCTGGTCGACACTGGTTTGAAGAAATTCGCTCTGCTTACCGTTCCCCGTAGGTGTTAAGCTTGGCACTTCCTAAGATGTTGCTAACTTGTGTCCCAGCCTTTGCCGATCAGATTCCTGCCATGAATGGTCAACCTAAAGCAGACTTGGACAAGCTTCGTTCCGGCATTACATCTTATAACAAGGCACTGACTCAGCGTGCTGCTTCCTTTGCTTCCTCCAACACTGGTGTCAAGGCAGTTGTATTCGATACCAAGCCCACTTTCGACACCGTTGTTGGCAACTTCAAGACTTATGGTGCCAAAGATGCCACGTGCTATGGCGGTACCGATTGTCTTTGGACTGACACCTATCATGCGGGTACTGCTCTGCATAAGGTGCTTGCGAAGAACTTTGCTCAGGGCGTTAGCAAAGTCTTCAGCTTTTAAATAATGTTCCAGCAGGACAGGTAGTGCACAGTACATAGTTGCAAAGATGAGCAAACTTGAGGTTGTGAAATACTCTTACGTTGTCGCACGTTCCACGATGTCAAGCATTTCCTTTATCAATAGGCGAGGAATTCAATAAATGCCATGGAATCCCTCACGGCTTTGATAAGAATTTTGTATCCAATAAAATCGAGAATTGAATTGGCACTTGACCACTCATGTTAGATATAATAACACCCAAAGTACGTGAGGCTTGACTTAAATCGCCACCAGTGTGGGCACTAAGCACACGGTACACATCACCCTATGCTTCCTTCTCAATCGTTCCTCCCACTATACCCGGGGTACTAATGAACGACGTCCCGTTGTATTCCCCTCTCTTATCCCTCCCCAACAAGAAGCTCTCGGGAGGCCCAAGATACGAATCTCTTACTCCACCTAGATCAACGACAATCTTTTGAATCAAGATGTTGGGTAACAACGCCCATACTCGAAGAGTATATGAACCCTCTTTTGGCACTTCAAACGAAGACGTAGTATAGTTGCCGTGCACACCCCAGACGGCGTTGGCGACGGCGAAGCCCCATCCGTCCGGCATGTTACCACCTATGTTTGGACCAATGGGTTGGACGAGTGTTGGGTCCGGTTGGTCCTCGCCAGAAGGAAAGAGTATTATACCATACTCGAGGGGCTCCCGATCGCCTAGATAATTGGCAGCGGGGGAGATGAAGAGAGTCACATTGGTAGCTGAGTTGTTGCTAAAGAGGTACATCTCATACTCTAGAGCAGGGCCTTTACCAATGTCGAGTTTCTCACTGTCGAGAGGGTATAGACCAACACCCGCAAGAGTGCGTCCGTAATTGCTAATGACATGGTACTCGTGGGTTGAGTCTCTCGGTTGTCTGTTGTGTATGTCCTGGAAATGCGATGCTTCGATCGAGACGTGTCCGTCAGACTCGATGAATCCTTTCTCAAAATCATCGGGCAATTTTCGGTTGATGACCGTGGCAAGTACTCGTGGCTCATCACCGGCATACTTTTCAAAACCACGACAATTACTGGTCATGTTGATAAGAACTTCGGTAGTGCTGGGAGCCTTTGGAGCAGAGTCCCAATCAATAGTGACATAAACACGGCTATCTGTGCCGTTATGCCCACCAACTGTTCCGTTGTACTGTGAAAGCTGGACATAGTCCTTCGATGATGCGGCGGACCAGTTGCAGGAACTAGATCCTCGGTGAAAAATGTCGATGTACCGAGACTGGGCCCCGAATGGTTCAAGAGGAGGAAGTTCAAGAACATTGGATGATAGAGCATGCCATTGGCTGTCCCCTTGTATGGTAGCGTTTGATCCCTCGACACCTACGCCGTATTCGCCTCCGAGTGAGGGCCAAACATCCTGGACAAATCTCAAATCTGGAAGAGTATTCCTCATAGGCTGCTGCCAATACCCATCATATCCCAGGTGGGTTTCTGCATGGTCAGACGCAATCATAATGATGGGATAGATTACTCACGATCAAGTATGTGTGCCCATTTGCCATCAAGAACCTCATTCCATCTTTGAGTCAAATTCGAGTCCTTGTACATCAGATCTAACGACTCCCATATGACATCATTAGCAGAGTTACGCTTCTGTCCGGCGTACAGCTGATTTTTAGCCCCGTAGATCTGGATCTTGTTCACAATTTCTCCTCCAAGCACAGGGTGAAGCAGCATCTCAAAGAAAGCGGGCTTGTACTCTTTGTCCAACTTGTCATATACTGCTTGTGTGTCTTGTCTCAAAATGGCCCATTGCTCGAGAATAGCTTCAGCTTCGTGGTAGTTGATGACCGAGTAGACGTGAGGCTCCAATAACTCAAATTTGCGACGTGCCGCGTACATGCCGTACCGTGTCATGATGCTCGTGATGGCCTTGGCATGCGTATCGCCGAACTCTCGTTCAGCCCAGGCTTCGATCCATTTGGTCGTACCCTCAGTTTCCCATCGCTCGGTATCGTAGGCAAGATCCAGGAAATGGCTGATGGGAATCTCTTTGGGTTTGAGGTCTCCGACATTAACGATCCAGATGCGACGAGCATTTCTGTGGTAGGCCAGAGTCATTTGTTCGGCTGTCTTTTCGAGCTGAATGGTATTGATCCATTTGTAGTTCCTTGGGTCACCGACGTAGTCAAAGTGATAGTACACACCAGCACCACCGGACCGCTCTGTCTCATTCTTGAGCGGAAGACGACGGATGTTGCCCCAGTTGTCGTCGGCCCAAAGAAGCGTAATGTCCTCAGGCACAGCAAGACCTTTTTCCTGATAGGATTGTACCTCCTTGTAAAGACACCATAAAGACGGGACATTGGTCAGATTCTTGATCCCAAGTCCTTCTTGGATGATGGTGCGTTGATTATCCACAAGCGTCTCAAGCATTTTGATAATGGCGTCGACACCGAGATCACCCTCAATGGCCGTGTCACCAGTTCCTCGCATAGCCATAGTCCACAAGCTGTTACGAGCATAGGGTTTGGCTCTCTCTACACCAAAGCGGAAATACTCATCAATCGTCTCGTTGTTGGTGTTGTACTGCCATTCTCCCTCGTAAAAGGTTTTAAACTCATTCTGCGCTCGCATCATCGGCTCGGTATGAGATCCGCCAAGAACCATTTCGTAAGCGTCGAATAGCGGCTGGTTGAGAGGGTCATCAACATAGACCATACTACCCCATAGTGCTGGCCAGATATAGTTGGCTCGGAGACGTAGTAGCAGTTCCGATACAAGGGCGTAGAATTGGTGATTATAAGGAGCTTTGTCGTTCCAAGTTGCTTCCCAGCGCGAACTGGCTGAGTCAGTAGCTGATCGCGAAAGAGTACCTTAATTCCACATACCCGACCCAGCTAGAGAGTCCTGGCTGCTCATCGTTCAGGAAAATGCCTCGGTATTTGACCGAAGGCGATGGTTGAACTTTCGGGTTTTGAAGCACAAAGATCTCATCTCGTTTACGTGTTGGTACATCAGCCCACCAGTACCACGGGCTCACTCCAATCTGTTCGCTAACATCGTAGATTCCATAGATGGTTCCTCTGGGATCGCTGCCCGCAATGACCAGGGCTTGAGAAGTGCCATTGATGGGATTTTTAACAAGCTGGCTCACAAAGGACTCCCACTTGCCGTCGATCTTGCTAACGTCGATAGCACCGTCATCCACGAGTTTGTCAATTAGGTCAGAATGGCCAACTGTGCCTACAATGATGACCGTGTTGGTAGCATCAGGGTCAGAGTATGCCGGTCCATGGAAGGTTTTCTGATCAAGAGTGCGGTACTTGAAGTGTTAGTAGACGCTTCTTAAAGAGATTGAATGCTTACATGCGTGTTGTTCTTCACATCTACAGGCTCAAACGTATATTTTGCTGGCGATGTGTTGCTCTCCCCGTTGCTAAGAGTAAAGTTGGTGCCAGTGACACGACCAAAATCCACGGCAAGGTCGCCTGCAGCGCGTATCACGCCCCAGTACTCATTTTTGGAGACACGAATTTGCCCCGTGCCGACACTACCACCCACGATTTGGAAAGCATCATCTGAGGCTTCGAAAGTGACGATGGGCTGTTGACCTAGGCCTGATGCGAAGGGTACCAGGCCCAGCAGAGTAAGCGACAGCGCCGAAACTAACATGGCCAGTAACTGTATGTGGTTTGCCAGAAGGCCATTGGAATCCTCGTACTCATTAGAACTTGGTATTTCATACCCGATTTTATACAAAAGTGCCGGATAAATATGAGACCAATGCTTGGCTAAACGGGTTTAGGCTCCGTTCGTCGAACCATAACTCACTATACCCACGTTAGATATGATCATCATAACGTTGCATCAACCCCGCCAAACCAGGTTTCTTATTAGCCGTTACGCCGGTTGTAGTCTCCAATTGCTTGGCTGCTGTGATTGCCCAATCAACCCCCCGCAGGCCGATGAATTCATGCTTTCACGCGGTACTTGGTGGGTAAACGAGTCGTAATGACCAAGGTGAATTTGAAGTCAGCAGATATAGCTCAATACCGAATCAATAACAACAAGGCTTACAGACATTGCAGAAACCTCACCTACATTACCAGTTCAGACGTGTACCTTCTCAATTATTTATATTTGTATCTTAGTTCGAATCCCGATTTTTATTGCCTCCTCCTGGCCAGCCTACTACCACATCCGCGGATTGTCCCAATTCCTCGCCTGTTGCATGAGCCTCCCAGCCAGATCGACTTCCATCAAGTGTAAATGTCCGTTTTCTATAGGAGATACAGGACGAAGCGATGCTGTTTCTAAGGACTAGAGTGCCAATGCTTGGCCTTTGCAAGATCGCTTCTAACCCCAACTGACGAAGCCAGGCTCTCCAACTCTCTTACCTTGTCTTCAGCCTATTGAAAGCTGACGAAACCAGCCTTAGGACGCACTAAATTGAGATCAGGCCATCGCTCGCTGAAATCTCTCTTTCGAAACCATAGCTTGAACAGATATGAAATCTCCCAGTAGCTCCAGGAAACTTCTTTTCTTGTACTCAGTCCAAGTTTAAAAGTAACTTCTTCCACCATCTGAAGGACAAAGGTCTCGAGGCGAGCCCCAGGATCAATAAAACGACCAAGGCCAAAGTCTTGGTCGTTGTTATGAAAATGATCAAGCACGAAGCTTGCATTGTTGCCATCAGCAACATCAGCGACAGAGCTGTCGCCGTGGTTATCAGAACGACCAAGAACGCAAGTCAAGGGGATCAGGAGGCGCCTGAGATTGAATGAAGCGAGGCTTTCGAGATTTCCTGTAACTTCCAGCTCCTCATATCCCAGGAACACCATAGACTTACAATCGAAAGCTGAGATGGTAAAGTTTTATAGACTGTTGCGCACTGGCTTCATCGCCGGTGCAAGCTTATCAAGCTCGATGGCCAGTTTCTTAGCAAGGTCAGTCCAAAGGTCTGGGTCATAGTGCCATTGCCATCGAAGTGATGTGAGGTTCTTGGTTGCTTTTTAATATCTCACCTGAGGTCTCCTCGTGAAAAACCCCTAGGTCTAGCGACGTGACTGGCGAAGACGGAAGCGTTGATGACCAAGTAAACTCGCCGGGTGCAGCGTCAAGGCAGCGGACCAACAGAGATGTAAGAGCTGGCAAATAGAAGGATATCAAGGTACTTTCCAGGTTCAAATGATCTGTATCTTTATAATACTGCTGTACCGAAGGCATCGAGATGTGTTCTAATTTAGTGAATCTTGGTAACTCGTGCTCTGAGGGATTTATAACAGCCGTATGGAACAGATTTTCAAGAAAATACGCTTGCGAAGACACTGATGCCCCCACCCCCCGTGCAGTAAACGAGGATCCATCGTTCTTCTTCGTGTGATATTGGGTTCCAGATAAAGGCATGTCAGGTTGTGAGTCTGAGCCAGTAAACGTGCAACAAATCTTGAAACGCATCCTTGCCGGAGACTCTCGGTCTAGAAATTGGCATTTAAGACGCTAGTCTTTCTGACAGACGAGACATATTGACCCGGTTCATTTGTATATATGGCTGAGGGGATCGTGGGTAGCGGTTTATCTGTAAGATAGTGCTCGCAGTATTCCTTACCACATAGCTTGACGCTGAGAACATGAGCCGCCGATTGAGGTCATTCCAGTATGCTTCGTAGGAGCAGCAATAATAAAAAATGCTTTTGAGGTCATGAGTTTGTTCGAGGCCCGTTGAGGTCGGGTTCCTAAGTCCATCCGAGGATAGCGTAGAGTGCTGACTCAATCAGGGCGTGCGATGCGTTGCAGGTAACACTGAGCCACCGGCGGCCACTTTAGGGAAGCTTTTCAACCACCAGGAGAAGGATCTCATTAGGGAGATCTAGGAAAGGAGACATGATGGCAAGAATTGTAGTTTGTGGTTCACTTGGATGTACGTAAGTTGGAAATGAAGTCAGAAGGTTAGAGAGATCGAGAATGGCAGAATCATTGAACTTGAATAAACAAGGGAGTTACTGAACAAACGGACTGGTTTCACTATTCAATACCTTGAGTTTCGGGAGTTGCAAGTCTGATTCAGACCTAGTTTAAGTCGTACCAAGATCTTAAATCACAGACGACAATCTCGACAATCCTGATCAGTGCTGGCCTCCAATGCGAATAAGAATTCCCACCAAGGCTGAGGTTGGTAGGACCGATAATCTAGAGGTGATTCTATTGGTGAGCATCTACCAGTTGATGCAAGTATAGTGATTGTTTTGGACTTACGAATTTCATCCAATCATCGGTGAGATGGCCGAGTTGGTTATGGCGCCAGGTTAAGGTTAACCTTAACACCACTTCCTGGTGGAGCAATCCTCCTGGGTTCGAGTCCCAGTCTCATCAAGATTTTCTTTTTGATTGTTGTTTATTGTCTTTGCCTCTTTACTCCCACTATTTCATGACTACCATTGACTGCTCGCCGTCGTAAGTATGCCACCGAGGGTGCCGACGAACATTTTAATCTTCTCTTGTTCCGCTTGCTTTCTTTACTGATAAACGCTTTTGCTTTACCTTTTTGCGATAATTTGCGAAAGTCAACCTGGCGGCAATCACATTTTGACAATTGTATAGAGGCACTACTGACTTGTGTTGCTGAGACTTGAAAATACGGCATGCAATTGTATCATGGGAGGAACTTTGAGCTATGAGATTCATGCGAAGAATTCGCGGATGCCTTAAGTTCTACAGAAGGTTCTCTCCATTGAGCCAACCTTGTCCAAAGAAACAGTCCAGCCACGTCATAAACCCGGGAACAGGGTAACCCGTGCGACATTCGAGATCGGTGAACTCGGAATGCAACCCATTTGAAGTGGTTTTACACTTCCCGCAGTTGTGCAGTTCGGATATTGATCTCTAGAAAAGGTTCCATCCGGCCATTGGCCTATCTGCCCATTTTGGAGACCACATACATAGGTCGTGGATGGTTGACCAGGTATGGCTTCGTCTGACTTCAGTTTTTCCACTTGGTCGGGACGACAAGTGAGCCACTTTTCTATGGCAATAGTCCACCAGACACAAAGGCCTGGACCGCTGTCAACCCACATCCCGAGTGTCCCCAGTCAGAAGCTAACGGCCAGAAAAAGAAGGTTATCGTATCCTAGCCCCCCTCAGCTGCTCCGGCATGATCCACCTAGTACGAAGAGGGATTTTATCAATCTGATAAAATATCGAAAACCATCTGATAATTCACAACCTATTGAAATTCTCACGTTTTTCATTCGCGGAGTTATGTTGTGACCCATCAAACCCACACCAGGGACAATTTCCCACCGTCTTAGTGCAACCCTAAGCTGCTGTCAAAGCGGCCTCACGATCCAATTCAGGACCTTGGGCCGGCTTTGTTTCCCAGATTGGGAGACATGCTTAAGGAGTCCTCGGTGAAGAAGGCGGATATCTCCGTTTGAAATCTCTTTGCGTTCATCTAAGTTACGATAAAAATGTTAATAATATCAGCCGAAACTTGACTCTGCCCAGGAACGAATCACATTGTGATTTCCATAATAGAATCCAACCATTCTCTACACTTTTCTCCTGTCGTGAGTGTCTTTAATAATGAAGATTTCAACTTTGTTCGGCGTCCTTTTTGGTTTCACGGCTTTCGCTGATGGTCGTCAATACATCTGGCCATCAGAGTACGATGAGATCGAAGACATCTTTTCCTTGCAGAGCGGATACCTCGGTCGAAACTTTTCCAGTGGTGAGCTTTCCTGTCAGCTGATATCTGGATGTAACAGACAGTTAACAATGTTCGACTCAGGTGTTACTCCTTGCTCCCAGGGTGGTAACGTCAAAGGACGACAGAATGCGGCAGAATGGATCCGTACAGCCTTCCACGACGTGATCACTCACGAAGCCAGAGGCAAAACCGGAGGTCTGGACGCCTCCATCTTCTTTGAGACAACTCGCCCCGAGAATAATGCGCGAGCTTTCAACAATACCTTCAACTTCTTCAACTACCTCACATCCACTAAAGCTTCTGCCGCAGACCTTCTCGCAATGAGTGTCGTCGTCTCGCATAGCGCTTGCGGTGGGAAAACCAAGATTCCTTTCCGATATGGTCGTCTTGATGCCGGTGAAGCCGGTCCCTTTGGTGTTCCCGAGGCCCATACCTCCCTCGACACTACGCTTAGCCGCTTCAAAGCTGCTGGATTTAACAAAGAGGAGATGATCACCCTTGTTGCCTGCGGCCATACACTTGGAGGCGTTCACAGCAACGATTTCCCCCAGATCGTGCCTGGGTCACAGAACATGTATAACGACACTGTTGCACCATTTGACAGTAGTCCGCATGTATTTGATAATAAGATTGCCACAGATTATATCCAAGGAAGCACCAGCAATCCTCTTGTGATTGGCACTAACAGTACGCTCAACTCAGATAAGCGCATTTTTAGCTCTGATCGCAACAAGACTATTCAGGCTTTTGCCAGAAAGGCATCTTTGTTTGAGTCTCGATGCGCCAAGCTGTTTGAGCAAATGATTGATACAGTTCCAAAAGAGTCGCGGCTATCGAGTCCCCTTGCGAGTGTCGACATCAAGCCATATGTCGTGGAGTTATCACTTAACAAGGATTTCGATATCACTTTTACAGGCCGCGTCCGTGTGCGAACGACAGAAGGTGCTCGTGCGGGCCGCGATCCCACTGATCTCACTGTTCATCTCACTTACTCCGACCGACGCGGGAAGGGAAACAAGCAGGTTGAGACGACCTATGCTGGCGCCTCTGCTGGACTTTACGGCGAGACCTTTGCATGGTACGAGTTCTCGACCACAATTGACCAAACGAAGGGCATCAGCAAGTTCAAGATTCAACTTGCTGTTCCTTCCAAGGGAAAAAGGACCACCTTCAATAATCAAGGGAAAGGTTATCCTGTTGACGATTCGCTTCTATATCAATCGACAGAGTCGTGTGTTGCAAGAACCAGCGTTGGAGGTTACAGAGCTATGACAGCGACCGTCGCAGTGATCAAAGGGAAGTCGACTCTGCCTCTTACCATGGATCTTGCACGCATTGAGAAGAGATCCGGAACCTTGATGCAAACCAGGACCATCGAGAGTATTGATTTCGAGGCTACTGAAGAGGAGAGGGGTGGTTACATCATCTTCAAAGTACCTGTTCAACTTACGACTGTCGGATGGAATACCAACTTCGATATTAAGCAAAGTGGGAAGAAAGCTTCAAGTATCAACTTTCTAAGAACAAAGGTGTGTAGTAGGACATAGAGTCTAGTAATTTTGATAATGAGTACCTCGGGCGATTCAATCCGGTGATAAAGATTTTGGCCTAAACATAAAGGTCCTCCCCTTGGCTTCCATTTTTTACTAAGTATGGGAGCACTGAAAGTCTTTGCGTTCCATTCCAACCGATTTAACTTGACGTAAAAGTGCTCTGTGATACAAAATGTGACTCTCCAAACCTTCAGTATCCATGTCTTTGATCGGAGTGCCAAGCATTATCATAGAACAGTACAGTGAGGCTCTCCATTCTTCGCAACGCACTTGGCAGTCTGAAGCGAGTTGATCTTAATCCATACTCCGGCACCAATAGACTGCTGCTGTCCACGCGGCCCAAAGCGAACGTAATATTTGCGGTTGGCGTAGCAGAATGCATCTACATCGACACGAGGAGAGTGAAAGTAGCCTCCACGAGAAGATCGAGCCGCCAAATCATTTTGTTTGCATTTAACTGGCTTTGCAACAGTCTTGAGTTGACACAGATCAGACTTCATTCCCAGATCCGCCCATTTGGCGGCCCAAGGTGTGTCATTCTCGAAGCGGCCGCATGGCGGACCCTTACACTGGGAAGCTTCAACAGTGGACGAGCTGCCAAGCAGCAGAGTTGCGACGGAGAAGACGGCGCAAAGCTTCATGTTGGTTGGTGCAGGAGCAAATTGAGTTGAATGGCCTCTTGAGTAGATGAAGTAGGATTGGGAGATCTGAGGACTGCGAAGGGATTGTTTATTGTTAAGTATGAGGCCAAAATCATTCTTATATACCCTCCAGACATATTGTTCACTTTATCGCTTGCTCTAATTATAACACTCGCCTAACATTTGATATATCAAGCCAGCGAATCAGGACTCTACCTACAAGCGCTGATCTAAAGTTTCTCCGTGCTTACAGCAACACAAACCAATTGCCAGCGTGTCGTGGTGCGGCTGAGGAACCGAAATAATTAGCATGCAGGTCTAGACTCCTGTGGCGCTTTTTCCAATTATGCTTCATGCTGTGTTGGCTGCTTTACTGACGAACCTATGTGGTTGTACGTTGCAATATACCCATATAGGAAGGTGGTAGGGAAACACAGTTAGATGAATCCTACAGCTCCGAGTGAGTTTTTAGGTTCAAATCAAGACATTGAACTGGGGGCTACATCGACGATCTGTTGCCGTAAGTAAATTAGTAGCAGTAGCGGGATGCTGCTTCTATGTCCATTTATAGGCTCATAGATAGATGCAGCTGGTCTTACCATAAATAAGTGCGTCTGAAAAACCTTTATTGGGAATCGTCAAACAAACCGTACGTCCCTACACGGTCTGGAGCTTCTTCACCCACCGCAGACAATTTTAGCGTAGCTTTTGAGGCGATGCCGTACTGTGTCCGCTTCCACTACACATTCATTGCTGTGAGCTCAAGGTGAAAATAGACATTTAGACATGTTTCCGTCAGGCTGGTCATATTCCTGTGCCTGGTTGACATCTGTCTCACACTATGTATCCATTTGCGCCATCACAGCCCAAACTAGCTCGTATCTTGATACAACCAATAGAAACGCATGCCAGTGACAGATCTTCTGAGTTACCACATCAATGCAGCAGGATGAGTATAATCCAAAGTGGTGGGTTCACAAGTTCAAGTCTGATATGGCATGATCTGCGCTTTCTTCCACATGTCTTTGAGATCAATCCTCGTAGTCCGGACGTAGTAGAGCCAAGTGAATAGAGCTGTTAAATCGAATTTGACACGACCTTGATACCCATTTTTGTCAGAAGCATCGTGACCTTTCAGAAAGGTACTCCAACAGGTGCATTCCTCTATATCGTCCGTTGAGTCATCTTCGATATTTTTCGCGACTGCAGTGCTCGGAGACAGGCATTCCACGTCGTATGCCCATAGATAAAATCCTTTGAGTTGATCGGGAAACGAAGTGAGTGAATCATCTAGTATGTCAATCGAGTCTCTATACTCGAGCCCTTTAGTATCAAGTTCACGGAACACACAGTCATCTTGGAGTACAAGAAAGGTACTGGTTAGCATTCGTGTCGTTGGGAGTCTAGGCGTTGCCACCTCTTTTAGGATTACATTCGCGTAGGGCTTGTTCCTGGAACATGGATTCAAGAGCGGCATTAGAGTTATCTTGTCCTTGTTCCTTTGGCAAAAGTCTTGAGTCGCAAAACACTCACTTGCATAGCTCGAGGGACCGTAAGACGAACACATCGGCATGGCTTCTTGGAGACTCAACAAGCCACTGAAAGCTAGGAAAGTCAGGCATGTTTTCACCATAGCCGTCGAGTGACCGTAAATTTCACAGTATGATTTCGCGCTTCTTCTTCACACTCCGCGGCGATCTCTTCGGGTGTCATGTGTGCCCGGCGCGCTTCGAACTGACGACGCTTCTCAGCTTTCCGTTCCGCATCCTCGGCCGTGAATTGGCGGATCCTGTGCCTCTTCCTCATGTTGTCGTTAAATTCGAGTCCGGAATTCTAGCACTTTATCTGGGCGTCTTTCTTTATGCACAAGGAGAAACATCCGGAGTGGCAGGACGGAATTGGCAAGAAACTTGATCGTGTTGCAGACCTCGTTGTGCGTTGGTTGAACCTGATAAGTTTTGTAGTCGTGCATCACCGGGCGAGCTTTGACGTGTCGGAACAGGCATTTACCGCGACGTTGATCTGTGCCAGTGACTATATGATGGCCCTTTCAAACTTGGAGGGAGGAGCTTGGTATATCTAGCCCATTTCTTGTGCTTTTCGTGTGCGACTGATCGGGAAGTCAGGATGAATTTCCTTTCTTTCAGGCTTGAGATTCGTTTCCTTTGTCCTAGTGAGTAGATAGCATGCTGGGTCATTTGGTAGACTCATATTGCCTGAGGCCATAACCCAGCTTCAAAAAAGAAAACAACAAAACAAAATGAATGAGGCAGGCTCTCTCACGGTTGGTTCAGGCTGCATCTTTCACGGTGTTGTGAGCCAACGGCTGGTCAGGCCACAAGATCCCTAGTCCCTGTAGTGGCTTGCAAGGAAAAGCATCGGCGACATCTGAGCATGAGAGGCATGAGACTTTCCATTTCTTTTATAATAACGACTCCAGGAAATCCAGGCAATTCTAATTTCATATCGTCAGCAATTTTCCCTGTATCGTCAGGCGTTTTATTAGCGGAGGTCTAACTTCAAACCCATGTTCGACATCAGCGGGGCTGAGTGTGATCTTCGGTTTCAGGGGGAGCCAGTGGGAACCCCAGATTGACATGATGGGATCTAAGAGTCCTCGAGATTGTTGACTGTTTTCCTCTGTTCAACATCAATTGTCTGTTGTCCCCTATCTAAGACTTTAAGCCTACGACTGCTGGCTTCCCTTACACTATCTAGGTCGCACAAGCAGCCTCTGCAGATTTGTGACGTTGATAGAGCCCATCTCTGAATGACATTCGTGGGGTAAGTAGATAAACTCACAGTCAGGAGCATAAGAATTACAGAAGGCTGACCGCAAATATATTGGAGAGGATGATCTAACAGCGGAGAGTGTACCTGGGTGTGCGTGCGTGCTTGCGTGCATGTACCCAAGCCTTTCCCGGCGCAAAAGTGACTTCCAGCGCGGGCCAACACTCATTCGCGAAGAATACGTGCCCATGAAAACGGTGTGCGTAACCGGAGCATTCGCTGGACCGTTTCTCGGTCCGTTACGGCGTTGGACGTGCATCGGCATAGGGGCCTAGGCCATTTTCCCAGCCACCTCAGCTGAGGGGTTGAGCTCAGGCTCAAAACACTACGCGACGCGACATGGCGCGACACGGCGCGACACGAAGAAAATGAGTCTCCTAACCAGAACTGACTTTTCCAATTCCGACTGGGCACGCGGAACATGGGTTCTGACCATTCTGCACCATTATTAGGCGAGAGTGACTTCGGGGGTTGTACCTCTGATTGCAGCTGGGGCTGGTTCTGCTAGATCAACGTACCCTACTATCGCTCGGAGAGGATTCTCCGACATTCGTCGTAGTCGGTCCCCTGAATCGGAGGTTAGTTACTCCGCATCCAAGACTGTTGCAAGTGGGGAATCGATCATTATTGCAATTACCCTAGAACAATTGGTAAGGTAAGAAACTCTACACATTACAAAACGTGTTCGGAGCTCACCAAAGCTCTTAAGAAGAATGGAGTAGTATGTCAGACGCTTAACTATGCAGAGTTGTTAAACCACCGCCTTTCGACCCGGGCACTACGCACAAAATATTTCCTGTCGTGAATGGTGAGAAGACCGCCGGCAACACGGTGAACATGTTGCTCGAGTGAAATTGTGTAGATTGACTTATTTGTCTGTAATTTCCACGTCTTCTCATTGAATATGATATCAAACACCTACACCTTCTCATCCTGCGAACATAACTAAATAGTTATTACCAGTTACTAGTATTATCATTATAAAAGTGAATAAACTAAGGTCTTGAGTCAACCAAATGATAACCAGAGATCTGACCTTCTGACAGTAGACGCCAATGAGATAGATAAGCCATTGGATGCTGACATTCGAAGGCGACAGTAACAAAACCATCTTGCAATTGTTGTGTCGTTTAGCTAACCCTTGGTCACTATCAGGTCCTATAGGAATACAAAAAATAGGCAAGGCAGGACAGCGACACTCCACACATAGCTCGTTCTTGAAGCACCATTCTCGACGGCAGTAGGCTCTGTCTCATTAGAGGTGGTTTGTGTGGCCGTTGAATCCCCAGAGGTGGTTGATGACGAAACAGGAGTCGCCAATGCATCCGCATATGTACTTTCAGATAGACTAGTAGCGGCAGAGACGGTAGGCCTCGAGGCTTTAGAACTAGAGAGGACTTCTGAAGTAGTAGGAACGGTATCCGACAATGTATTCGAGGATACGGGCAGATCAACACCACAGACGGCTTTCGAGTCAAATGTGAAGGGAATTTTCCAAGCGATGCAACCGTCAGTTTGTCTCTCGATAGAGTCTAAATCATCAGCAAATGATGACTCATGCGAAACTAGTCCAGACTTACCAGGTAAGACGTGATCGTCGCATTTCTGAGCCAAACAACAGAAATAACTTTCTCGGCGTTCCTTCAGCGTGCATACACAGGCGGGGTTACTTTCATTGCATTGGTTCGTAAAGTATTTAAACCAGCAACCGTTCTATAATAAGGATTGGTTAGAATACCTGACTCGCGGGCTATGATACGTAGTTTACATCGCAGCTTGCATCCTTATGCTGTTCCTCTTGATCATATTGCTGAGGTGAGGCAGCTACAAGGCTGCCCAGAATGCTAAGAAGCACCAAAGAATTGGATAGACGGGTCATGGTGAAAGACGCTAGACGAGTGAGGGATAAGACAGAGAGCGAATAATCGTTTATGTGCGAACGATGCAAATTTAAGTAATACTTGTTCCTGGCTAAGATCGCGACCCCTGATCTCTACTTATCCGAGCCCAAGGAGCAAGCGAGGAAGTGACTGGTTGAAACACGAGATGCTAGGGTCCGGAAATTAGACCACTCAGTGTGTGAGTATATTCAACGAGTCAGAGCTAAGAACAAAAGCTTGGCAATGTTGGGGTATGATCTCTTGCCTACAACACATTATCCGGTCAGTGTTGTTCATCTGTCGAGCTGGATGAAAATGGTTTAGTGAGGATTGTCTGTATGGTCAGTTGCGCGATAGGCAGATCAGAAGGCTGTTCGACAGGGATCATTTAGGCCAGAATTTGAGTGATTTATTTCTTCTTTGGCAGCGAGCGTTTATCGTACCACTTTGGAATGAAGGCCTAGCGAGACTATGAAAAGTGTCATTGGAACTAATTTCATTCCCCAGAGAACTTTTACGACAAATGCAAAACCTCGGCGAGGCCGATTTCGCATCAATGGAGATTCGCCCTTGCTTAGGAATTTGAGCTCATATGACGAGTAGTTGATGGCGAAAAAGATTGACCTAGTTCTGGAAACCTTTGTTGAATATGTCTGCGGTGGAACAATAGCCTCTGGTGATGGTAGGATAGTGCACGGTTTTGACTTGAATTCTGTCGACCTTCAAGTCTTTGTTTTTCTAGAAGTCAGCTTTGGGCCTGATTTTAGTTTAGCTAGGGACTGATAAAGATATGGCTGACGGTTGCAAAGGCAGCCCCCAACTTTAATACACGCGATTACTAATTAACAGTTTCAGCCCCCAAAAACCATTCCCTTGCATTAGTTCCATCTAAATATAGCTACTTGATGTTATCTATTCCTGAATGTGCGCCTTCAATTTTTCAGTATAAACACGCACCCCCCTCTAGACTCTGCGTCGTTCTATCAACTCTTCAACAACGCACCGGGTCCTCGTCACTCGCTACAGACCAAACATGTATCAGTCGTTTTATGCCTATCACTTGACGCGGCCTTATCCCTACCGATGGTTCTCACCCATCGCTCTCGTGGGCGGCATCATCGCCACTGTTGCCTTTTCCCTCCTCAACGTGGCCTCTCAGGGATATACTCAGTATAGCAACTCAACGACAAACCCCAATGAGACATTAGCCCATCGTGACTGGCTCACAGGATGGCCCTCGTTCCTGGTCGGAACCGAATTGACTTGTCAGAGCTCTTCGTTCGCCCTTCAGAGTCAGATCTACACCAACAACACTGCCCTTCCTTTTAGGGTGAAGCGGGTCTGGAGACCTGATGAAGACGGTGAACAGATCGACATGGGAGTCTTAGAGTACTACAATCAGCCTTTACAGCAGTGTAATATCACGCGAATATTTACAGAGCTCGATATCAGAACCAGTCGTTCTTCATCTCAGATAGCAATGATGCCCGTGGGCGGGGCAGTCACCGGCGAGACGATTTGCTATTTTGAAACAAACGATGGCCGAACCTACCTTGAACTCATGGTCATCTATGATCCTGTCGCATCTACCCAGAATAGCATGCGCTCCTTTGTATATAGTAACCAAACTCGCCAAGCCAATTTGTACTGGGCCAGCTCTATGATGCGCTACTACTGGGCAGACTTGATGTGGAAATTTGCCGAAGCGAACAAAAAGTGGGAGAATCGTTGGATTAACGCGAACGTCGAGTTCCGACCAAAACCTTTCCAGACAGATAAAGAGACGTTCACAGAGGATGAGATTATGGATGAAGATGGCGACTTCTTCACAGTGGGATGTTTTTTGAACCGGAACGTCGATCCTGACGTCGTCGCCCACTTTGACTTTTGTTCGCAGAACAATATCACGGATCTCGATTCGAAGGATACACAAAAGGAGTTACGCATGCCCGATTTCTGGAAGTCCGCCAACATCTTATCGAAAGCCATGTATTTCGCAATCCTAGCTGATCTGGGACGCGATGATAAGCATATGCCTAATCTTCTCAGCCGACCAAAACTACTAGAAGAGTTCACTCGAGACCTAACAAAGACTGCAAAAGACCTGGACTCGGCCTTCTCATGGGGTATAAATAGAGGTGTCTCTAACATCACATTCAAGTCGTCTGACTTCCCAGACGTCGATTTGAGTGTGACACCGTCAGTCTTGTCTTCCAAGTATCTTTGCAAGGTGAGGAAGCTCAAGAGCCCGTTGAGTTTAATCATTTCGGTCCTGGTTGCCGATATTGTTCTTCTTAGCTCGACTTGGAAGGCTTATGTGTGGACAGTGGATACGTTTTGGGTTGGCAAAGCTGCGACCCTACCACCTTGTCCCTGTTATGATCCGAATACAGAAGGGACGGATGTGGTAGAAGAAGAATCTGTGCCGTTGAATCCTCTGGGTCAAAAGCTTTCACCGCTCGAATCGCCGAGGCCGTGAGTGAGAGGTGCTGGTCTGTTCAGAAACAATGATGAATGAGAAATCTTAGGTACTCAAGTTGACTGCCTAGATGCTCTCATACATGTGATACATATGCTGACCAAAAGCGACGATCGTTCCTCTACTTGATTCATGTCTTCAAAAATTCGGAATAATAATCAGCGAAAACATACGCCGGCAGCAGTTTCCCCACGGAGAAGTCATCGAACAGTATCTTTCATATACCACTCGATAGCATAAAATTAGTGACTTGTTCTTACATCTTGGGATCACCTATTGTGGATAGCAAAAAGAACAATGCGGTTTGTGTGGATCGAACACACGACCTTCAGATATCAAATGATAGTGAATGAAGTTGGACTTCAGTCTGACGCTCTCCCAACTGAGCTAAACCCGCTTGTGCATTTGGAGTTTCTGAATGGCTTCTTGACAGATGCTGGCCGGTGAAGCTTGGGTATTGTCCATCCCCGAGTTCACGGCGCGCGATTTTGTGTATCCATGTGAGATGCATAAGACAGGCTATTTGGATCGAGACCATGCTTGACACAAAGAATGATAAGAATTTTCCTGAAGTCCCTCGATTGAGGCAACACAGCATCATGAACATGTAACATTAGAGTTGATCTTTATCTGACAGCAGCTTACAGTTAAACATTCATTGCCGGAGATTTCCACACAGCCATCCACCGTCATCTGCCAGTTCTCATGCTAGGACCCCATGACCACATACTTGGAAACGTTCACTTATGGCTGCGATTAGCCGTCATTTCTTGGGCCCTGGGTGAAACATTTACACATCGCATAAGTCTCTACTCGTTGCCTTTCAACAAAAAGAATCAGCAGTCACATGATCTGCTCCGTCGTCTTTTCAAGCCAATAAGACAAATGATAAGGGCACTAAAAGCGGGCCAGACACCTCGCGTTGATTGGAGCAAAATCTTGTCACAATGGTTAAGTACTCAAGCGATTTTCCATGCAATAAAGAGCGAGTACATACTTCTATCATGCACACTCGGCCAATTCACGGACAGCTTTCTCTCACTGTGTCACCCATATCTAGGGTAGCGTGCAGGCCAGGAAGACCGTTCAAAACTATAACAGTACCTCGGAAACTATTTCCTAATTATGAATAAGTTATGCTAATGCCCATGGATCTACAAAGCCAACTGAGATTTTAGCACGAGAACTCACCATTAACTCTGAGCCGGTGTGTCAAGTCAAGGTTAAAGCAGCTCCAAGGAATAAACCACGTACTCTATTTGCCAACAGTGTTCACACAGCGACAAGGATATCAAAGGGAGAACTTGGGCCAGAGTTTGCAATTTGCCACTTATATCATTTTACTATTTAACTATACTTTGCGCTGCTAGAGTAAGTGTAGAGACAGCCCCAACGATGACAATAAGCAGGGCTATCACTTCTGACCAGCACTCGCGGCGTCTCGGCATTCGGCGTTTTGAGTCTCACACTGAGCAACACCACCAGAAAGTTCGCCAGAGTTAGCAGCGTTTGCGCAAGCGTTGTGCTGAATATCGCATGAGCGGCCGAGAGCTGCTCCAATGCCCGTGAACGTGTTTCCGTTGACAGAGAAGGGTCTGTCGCTAGTTGATGAGACGACAGGTGGAGCTGGTCCACCGAGGATACCGGTGAAGGATTGGACATTTACTCCTTGTCCGTTACCGGCGGCATTGGTAGCCTGTGTAGCGGTTCCAGAGGTGGCAGTGGGTACGATTGTTGCGGTGATGACAGATTCACCTGACTTAACAGTCTCAATCGCGCTGGCGGCAGCAGTCGTTGGTTTGGCAGCGCATCCCTTTCCTGCATTTGCCGCACCTCCGACTGCACTTTTGCTATTGTTGGCCACGGGAGATGTAACGGTAGCAGCAGAGGTAGCAGCTTGCTCTGCGCCACCAGCAGATGCTCCGTTGACGACCGTAGCAAGATCAACTGCTTCCGTGACCGCGGCCACAGAGAACGAAGCCAAGTCAACTAGATCAGTGGCAAAGATCCCACCAGTGCCCGTGAATGTTTGAGCGACATCAGCTACAGCAGATGAGATCTCCTCCGGTTTGGCATCTAGCACGAGCAGATTCTTGGAGAAGATGCAGCCGAGATCAGGTTCTTCATCATCGCATGAATTTCCTTTACCAGTTGAATCATCGGGCTGTGCAGTGTCAGTAATGATGAGTACGAGTTTAGCGATAGAGTATACTTACACTTCCTGGCGCAAACGTCCCACTCAAGAGAGCCAAGTTGGGGTCCGCGCCAATACCTGCCAATTGCTTGGCTAGCTCAAGAGTAACAGCCTTGTTGAGAGCCCCGGCGTTCTCGGAAGCGGCATCTTGGTGTTGTGTTAGGGCCGCAATCTCTGGATTGGCCGCTTTGTCGGTACAGAGCTTGCTGGCGACACCCACACCGGCAGTGTTGCGTTCAATAGCCTGGAAAAGCAAGGAACCAGCCATGCCTCGAAGATCACCAGCCTCTTTCGCGTTGGTAAAGGCTTGATCAGCAGTTTCCTGCTTTAAACAAGCCAAGTTGGTTACACTGCCTGCACCACCGGCAGCAGCAGCATCACCCAATAGACCAAAAACTGGGTCCTGGATCTTCTTAGGGTTATTGAGATTCAGGAACTCTCGAGTGATGTTAAGGACGATGTCGTGAGAGTGTTCTTGCGGGACCTGTCGTTTTCGAAGAGATGGTGTTCCATCGCGTGCGATATGTTTGTGGTTGGGGGGACTGCGAAACACGGGGGAGGCCGTAGCTAATCCCAGGTAGATGGTTACGAGCGCTGAAGTCAACTTCATGATCGAAAAGGAACTGATGGTGATTAGAAAGGGATAGAATCGCCTGATAAAAGATTGACTGTCCCAGCAGTCCTGTAAATGAGTGTCGGGGAACAGAGAAAGACGGATTGAAATGCAAAAAAAGCTCACAGAGCTCCTTAATGAATGATTTATGGAATGAGAGAATTCAATGCTTGACAACTAGATGAGCTGAATAACATTAGTGGGAACGACATGCACTTTATATTCCTCAATGGTTGAATCTATCCGACGCCATTTCCTAAAGCTGAATTATCAGACACACTTCAAACGATATGCTCGACGACTTCTTAGTTACTCTCCCTCCAGCGCCTTTGGAAACAGGAAGGCTCCTGTTCCGAGCCTCCTGGTTGCATCTGAAACTGACCACAAAGAAATAGGCGGCCAGCAGTTAAACGATAAAGCAATGCACCTGATGATAGACTGGGTATGGCAAAATGAGTCAGGCACCCAACGACCCATTTAGAAATTAATGGTATATCCTGGTTGTTAAATGAATATCGTCCAAAGGTTAGGAAATATTCGGGTGATTCGACAGACGACCTGACTAGACAGCGGGTGAGTTTGCCGCATCTAATCACCCTAGTAATATCTTGGATCGACCTCGCCTAACTTCTAGCAACTTGATGCCGATTTCCGAGCCAAACTCAAGTGAAACGTGGGCTTCATCGAATATTGACACCTGATGCGTGACGTCAAACACGACGGTTTGAGAAATTTAGCCGGGGGGTGTCGCATCTATACCGGGGTCACGAGAGCGATTAGCCCTATAGTTGACATGATATTAGAGGCAGGCCCAAGCACCCCAACAATAATTGACCCGAAGCGACCAGTATCAGTATGCGAGGGATTCAGGCTCTCAATTGGTACTACTGCGAAAGCTACCATACCAGAGTTCAAGAGATTGTGACCGTCGTGACCATGCCAAGTCGCATCGATAGTGCAGTGCAAGAACGTGAACTAGTGATTCCAACCCTGGTCTGGTACTTTTTTTTTTACAGTAACAGAGACTCTTGAAATACTTCCGGCTCGCCACGGCCAGCTGCACCCGGGAGCAGATGCAAATCCGGTACACCAAACCCATTTGATCACATCGACTTGCTTGTACAATATCACTCAGCCAGACATGATTAGATTTTGCACACGTAGTGGATAAAAAGTACAGACCGGTTTATCCAGACCAACTGAGAGGGTGTCAAGGTAAAAGTGTCTTGACCATGAAAACAGTCGGGGTAGTTCGGCATGAACAGGCGTGTCTGGAACGATCTGGGCCTAACAGCCGTAGGCTACTAGATGGCTGGCTGAAGTCTTCCCTATAACCGCGAAGAGTTACGGATTGCACATGAAGTTCCCAATGTATGTATCCGATTCTCGATTCTACGATCAGAGCTGGGATTGCTATGACCTCTGGGTTACCCCTGCCACGCCGTGGACAGAACACTATATTCGATACAACTCACCTAACCCAGCGGTCAAAGCTGTCGGGTATGCTGGAAGCTATTCGGAGCGTAAGGATCGCCGTCGTTGGTAGACTGAAAGCAGTTGCCATGAGGCCCCCGATGGTGTTTCACTTCAGGGTACGACACAACGTCAAATGCTTTACATCAGTCATTGAGTTTGGGACACCTAGAATAAATATCCTATACTTTTAGAAAAAAGTGTTCCATCCTAATCCAGATCCGGGACAGGCAGGTCGTCAATGAACGTGAATTTCCGACCCAGGTTAGCCATTGCCTCCTCAGCCTTCTGTCGACGTAGTTTTGCCGCAGCTGTATCCGTGACCAAGACAAAGTCGTAGGTAAGCAAAGAAGAACCTATTTTAACACAATATTTCTTTGCCATGTCCTCATCTGCAACTTTCTGAATCGGAACAACGAGAGAATCCTTGACGCCAAACACAGCATCAGTGGATTCGTAAGGGTCATCCTTCAGGTAAAGTGCTCTACAAGTACACATGAGTTAACATCAAACAGCTGGTCTCAGGCGTTCAGTGTAGACTTACGTGATCAGAGGATCATATCCATCTTTCTTGAACATAAAGTGCATATGACTTGGTCGGTAGGGGTGACGTCGCAGTGCTTTGAGCAGCTTTCCTACAGGTCCATCATGCGGAATAGGATAAGGCACTGGTACAATAGCCTTAAACCAGAAAGTTCCCTCATCATCGCTTGTCAAGACTGCTCTGCCATCTGGACCGGTTCTATCTGCATGCTGAACGTCGTAGAATCCTTTTGAGTCGGTCTCCCATACATCGATCTTCGCCCCCGAGATGGGAGATCCGTTGATGTTCTTTACGGTGCATAAAACCAGGAGAGGCTCTCCGTCTGCGTCGTGCGAGATCAGACTACCTTTGTCGAGTTGCTCAGCTTCTTGAGTGTGGAAAGGCCCTAGGACTGTGCCTTCAGTGCTGCCTTCAGGTTTCGGGTGATCGATTGAGTCCACTAAAAGAGAAAGCCCTAAGACATCAGACAATAAGATGAATTCCTGAGAAAGCATATTAGCATACGAAGTCAATGTATTGCATAAATATACCTGTCTGACGTCAGATGATATCTGACCAACTTGTGTTAAAAACTGTATAGCGGTCATCCATTCATCTGTAGTGAGTCTGGTCTCTCTCGCAAGATCGTGCAAGTGTGAAACCACCCTCTCCAATATGTATCTCAGCCGCAAGTTATCGCACTGGGAGTTGATGGCATGGACATTCTCGGTAATGTTGTCGATTGTAAGATCTTTCAAGTTGACAGGAGCAGACATGATGGAAAGTCTGTGCTGGTGAAACAATCTGTGCGATTATTTTTGTCTCAAAACTCTCCCAAGGCGATTTTGGTCGACTTTGAAATCAGGTCTAAAGATGTTCTGTGAGGGAGATGACCTAACGCGCGGGGATCATTGGATCAATGATCCGATCGTCTCGGCTTCTCGGAAAAAAGCCCCATCCCACCTCCGGCGTCTGGCTCTATTCCCCCACTTCCGCCTCTCGGTCGGGATTTCCGGCCCTTCACTTTTGCGAGACTAATTAGGCAATCAAGGATGATATCGGAATAAACAATTGGTAGGGAAAAAGGCCCGCAGTTTTCAGCATTGGATCTTATTCAAGATCAACCACGCCCCATCGATCGGAATAAGGGTACAGCCCGCAGCTATGATAAACGGCATTAAGTATGGGGTTACCTCCACTTGAGTCACTTTAGCTACGGCTGTATAAGACAAACGCAGCATGTTTTTAGTCTAATTATCTTTGCTCAAAAACATAAGTCTCATGGACTTGATAAAACAATAAAAAGCGCGTATGATCTCCATATGACGTCTGGTGACTACTTGACGATGAGGAGTAGGGAGACTGGGAGAACTTGGCTCATTAGCGCTGAACATAGCGGTTGTCTGTCCGGATATCTGTCAAAGGAACGTGAAAAGTGTTAAAAGACCTTCCTGTTATCGAGCAACTTGGAGCCACATTACCCAGTCACTCCGATGTGTTTATATCCGGCTCATTTGGTTCGTTTCAGCTTACATCACGTGATAGCTCATTCTTATGAGACTGAGTCAACCCCGCTCCGTCATGTTTTCTGTATCTCAGAGTAGATACCACTCACTACATAGAGTTGTAAAGTCTCTCCACCGAAACGGCAACTATGGCGTCGGGAGACTCGCCTCCTTCACCCGAACCCAGGCATCTTCTGGTGTATAGCTTAAAGCCACCGGAAGAGGCTCATATTTTTGGCTTGAGAGGAAGCGACATCGAAGACATCAGACCAGAACCCGAATCAGGCCCCCCTGCTTCGCCTGACGAATGGGGCTTCACGAGCTCAACGTCTGATGGCACTTGCAAATATTGTCAATTAATGTTGCATCCGGATGCACCCAGATTTATCGAACACCACCCCAACGTTCAGCGCCTGATCCAATCAGGCGAAACCTGTTCACCCTGCAAATGGCTTGAAGTGAGCATAACAAAGGGCTCTTATGAGCTGGTGTCTCAATATCAACAGGGCGATCCAGCATTATGTGATGAAAACAGTACAGAAAGACCTATAACTGTCGAATTGACTAAACACGAGCGATACACTAGGGCTATTGGCACTGTTGGGAATAGAAAAGTTTATACCAACAGTGGACTACCTTTAACGATAACAACACCCTCTCGACTTGGTGAGATCCTTTCGGGTCCTACGATATGTAGCTAACACCTGGATAGGACAGCTCGCCAGTCGAAGATTCTGGATACCTCATGATGACCTGGATCGAACAAAGCCCTACGAGCGGCAGGAGATACTAAAAACCTGGCTTAAGGAATGTGAGACTCACGAGACATGCTCTGCATCTCTTCCTGCAACCCGCAACGCCAAGCTTCCCAGCCGGGTATTGGATCTGAGTGGTAGCGCAGATGTACCGTCAAAGCCTAGTGACATCAACATCAGACTGCGAGAAAACCATGATGGAGAATTGGGTACCTACACCGCTTTGAGTTACTGTTGGGGTGCTGATCCAAACCTTCATTTCACAACGACCCAGGAGAATCTGGAAGAACGCAAAAAGGGAATTGACTTTTTCTCGCTGCCGTTGACTCATCGAGAAGCCATTCTCGCCACGCTTTATCTGGGAATCCGATATTTATGGATAGATTCCATGTGTATCATCCAGGACTCTCATCAAGACTGGGAAGACGAGTCAGCTAAAATGGCCTCTGTTTTCTCAACTGCCCACCTCACCCTTGCAGCCACTTCTTCCGACACACCAGAGAAAGGACTTCTCCTTCCATTTCAGGGTGCCTTATGTGTCAATATACACGGAGAAACCACTAGTATCCGGATGGAGACGCATCGAACAATTGACAAAGCATCCGAACCTCTCAACACCAGAGGATGGGCGCTTCAAGAAGCTGTGCTGTCTTCGAGACTTGTCTGTTTTGGAGAAGAGCAGTGGCTTTGGAAGTGTCCCAGCCGTTACGCTACTGAGGACGGGCTGATCGATGGCCCACGATTCATCGACAATGGACTCATCCAGTGGGCTAGTCTAGTTGATCAAGGCCCTGGTAAAGATGGAAAGAATTATCTGCGACACTGGTATCAGATGGTAGCAAATTGTTCCAATCGCAATTTGTCATATCAAACCGACAAATGGAATGCTATCGCCGGTCTAACCATTATGTTTATAAAACATACAGGGTATCAATACTTGGCGGGATTATGGGCAGAAGATCTGTCGAATGGCTTGCTGTGGGTAGCAAAATTTGGTGGTGTCATTCGTGAGCCCGGAAGTATCCCATCATGGTCTTGGCTATCGGTCAAAGGCGGGATAGAAGGTTTCAACCAGACCTCGACCGTCTCGATGATCGAGCTTCTAGAGGCTGATCAGCAGTGGGAAGGAGGTCCACTTGTATCACCACTGAAAGTCGCTCGCCTAACAGTCAGAGGCCTGGTGCTCCACGCGACCTTAGGAAGGCGCTCTGTAACGCAAGAGTCCCGACATCACATCATCGCAACTCCAGGAAGCCAAGAGATTTTCGGAGAGGCTTTTCTGGATAGCAAACTCCCTGATGAGCATGAAATGTCTACTGTCTTGTGTCTTTTCGTACTTATAGGCTCAGAGCAAACGGAGTACTTTGTGTTGCTTCTTATCCCTGCGTCTGAGGGTGAAGGTGGAGATGGCGATGCGTATAGGAGAGTAGGTATTGGTGTTATTTGGAAGGAGTCTAGGTATTATGACGAAGAACGGCAAGGCGATGAGGTTCTGGTACGAGCCTCTCCAGTTACTGTGATACTAGTGTAGAAACGATCCCAAGACAGTCGCATGTTATAGCTTTATATAAACCTGGACAAGACTTTTCGTAGTATCTTCAGTTGTCCACTTCCGATATTGTGTAGTGTAAAAGAACCCGGACGCTTTGATATTCTTCAATGGTTCTTCGGGCTACATCCTTACTACCTATATGTATGCTTTTATTTGACTGTAGTCTGGAATTCGTCGGCGGATATAGATCAGTTGGAGACCTTGACCAATGTTTCCACCGATACTAAACTTCAGGAGGATCTTAGCTTACGGTGCGGCATGAAGAATATAGGCTGTCAGATCTGAGGAACAAGCACATACGACCATACCTACTAGAAAATACGGGATCCCGTCCGCTCTCCCATAGTCAAGCTAGTAAGGGGCGGATTAGTAGTTGGGTCGGTGACGACCAGCGAATCCCCGCTGTTGTATGTTTTTGCCTTTTGCCACGATACTTTATTTTTTATCTACCTCTCTCACCTACCAATGGAATCACAGGTAGTGGCCATCCTGAATGATCGAACACGAGCGTGGTCTGGCGACGCGCTTTCTCCCTGTCCAGGGTGCGTGCTTCCTATTTGTAGAAAGCTCGGTGGGAGCCGACGGTTGTAATCGGGTCCATTGCCATATCTTGATGGTCACCCTTACTCCCAGTTGAGTGAAAGCCTGGTGAATGTTTAGAAAGGGCCAACCCACGTACCATCCAAATGCTTTCGTCTTATTCTTCTAAGTGCGCAGTCGCACTTGATGAGTTACCGCAATTCCTAAAACTCTTAACAAAGACCTTTGCAGGTTTTCTTAGAGCCTTTATTAACCCGTAGTCCTACTCCGGAGATTAGTCAAGCCATGGTTTCCGCTGAGCCACCTGTCCAGCCATCAAGCTGGAGAATGCGCTCAAGTAGAAATATGCCTGTCCAGCTCCTCAGCCAGACGAGACGCGAGGCATGGCAGCAAAAAGGAGTGATCTTATGATGTCCAGGACTTGGAATAAGCAAAAGGAAGGGTCTGGCCGGGGATTGAACCCGGGACCTCTCGCAAGCTAAGCTTTAGGGTTTTCCCTAAGCGAGAATCATACCACTAGACCACCAGACCGATCATGGAGTTCCTGACCTCGAGAAATGAGGCAATGTCGTAATGCTGAGCGTCGTAGTGATAGCCCATCCTTGACAAGGAATTCAAGCTAATAGTAAAACACAATTAACTCGAACCTATACTGCCAAGTACGTACTACTTGAGCTGGCTGATAGAATGAAAAGCTTCTAACAGTAATTAGTGAGTATTGTGGTGGCGGAATATACAAGGGTTGGTAGTAGATCAAGGCTGATTATATAGGCTGTCTGTAATAATGGGAAAGACTACTCAATTCAAGATTCTGAACCCCTTCCATCGCCCAAGTGTTATTCTCGCGTCAAAAGCATAGCATCTGCTACGCTGATAGTACTATAGCCCGGCTTTTGAGGTGCCCAAATCTATGACATGGCCCGTCATGAAGGGGCTACTGATACCGCACTTTCCTCGTCTCACTTTCTGATGGCGAGCATGAAGCCTTCATAGTTCTTCTCACCAACTGTTTGAGTCACCCTTGCATCAACGCGATCGTCCTTTCCAATCGCTTCAATGTGCCGTCGAGTGCCTAAGACGCGATCGTCCTCCTTGGCTTCAGCCGCATAAGCAACCTTGCCATTCCGAACAACATTATTAAAGATAATAGCTGTGCGAGCCTTGGTTATAGAGACTGCGAAGTTCAAATATGCGAGGCTGTCTTACTTATTGGCGTTAATAAAGATAAAATCGAAAGGCGGCCGCGTTCCAGCTTCAACTGCTGAAGCCAGCTAAGAAAGGATGCCGAGACTGGCGCCTTGGAGAATCTTAATTTGGTCTTTTAAACATGCCTTTACAAGACTTTCCGACGCCACGGCAGCGTATGCCTTGTCCACCTTAACCGTTATTAACTCCACGAATGGTCCAGCTAAAACCATTCATGCGGCGCTGTGGCCACCTAGGGTACCGACTTCAAGAGCATTGGTTGCATTGCAAATTTGCATTTTCAGCATCAGATACTTGGTCTGGGATGGGGAGTAAGTACTATCCGGGAGACCAGCGGCAGTAGAGTCGCGATAGACCGTTTCAATGCTGGGATGTAAGACTTGTTGTTCAAAAGGTGCGAGTTGGCATAATCATCAACTTCGACTTGCCTTGTGTCTCTCTCGTAAGTAGAGCCGCAGACTTGTGGGACAACGGGCGTAAACTTTGGAGACGACACGGGAATTGACAATGATTCGTGTCTAGGGTGATGTGAAGATTGGCGTTGAGATAATGAGGACGAGGCTATGAACAGATGGAGATGAGCAAGATGTTGTATATATACCGGTGGCTATCAACAGATGTTAAATGCGCATATTTCACTCCTTTGATGACTGCAATGCATATAAGAGGTATCTACTGACATTCTCTGATGCCGAAGAATCGTTAATTATATGGTACATAGCACCTTGAATGAGGTCCTCCGGCTGTACGGCTTCCGAATGATGACCCAGGCCCTGACAATAATGATATGTGATGTAGCGGACAACAGCAGCAACAAGGACAAGCTGTATCACGGTTAGATCATGATCGCACAGCCCAACCTACAAGACACCTATTCTTCGGGCATTTAGACCCTGATGGTCTAGGGACAATCTAATCTGTGATGTACTCCCCTGTATGCATGCACTCACCAACAAAGTTATTCGACAGAGTTTCACGAAACCTAGAGCGATGGCATTCTCAATGAGTCACAGATAAACTTTAGTGTCCTATGAGTTATAAATTTGGCTTACTGCCCCGTTCCAGCAGACTCATCTTATCCGCTTTTCCTTTCGTCAGCTTATGCACCCAAATCGCCAACATGGATCCAGCTGTCCACCTCGCTAACCCATTGCCAAAGTCGACGAGTACTTTCCATAGCTTTCCAAATTTCCCTACGGAAATTCGTTGTGCGATTTGGGAACAGGTCCTTAGCCAGGAGCGCCTCTTGCGGCTATATCTTTTTTCTTTAAGGGAGCCCATCAACTTCGGCATACGTGACAGCATTGTGAGGTGGATAGCTTCCAAGGATTACGATATCTTTGTTACACAACCCACAATGAGCAAACTATTCCGGGTTAATGCCGAATCTCGACTCAGCGCTCTGCGTTTCTACCGGGTCCAACTTCCTTGTCGGTGTGTTCGAAACGATCAGCCATTCCAAGATGGAACTCTCTATATCAATCCTGAGCTAGATACTTTGGACATCAGAGGAATCCATCATTTCGTCAAGTTCGCTCACGACCTTCAGAAGCACGATCCGCACAATGTAGGTTTGCTCAATCTGGCAGTTGCGCCCAATTGGAAGCTCGAACGTAGCCAGGGTCACCTCCAGGAGTCGAACATGGAGTCTCTACGACAAGTGCTATCCAGGCTTAAACGCATCATATGTTATCATCCGGCTTACTAGCGAGCGACGTTTCGTGGACTATGGGCCAATGAACAGTCGTTACGCCCACGAACAGCGCGAGCGCGATCATTGAGTCCCGATGATGGGCATCCTTCCCGCCTTTTCGAAACAATCCGGCCCTAAAAGAATCAAGAAAAAGCCAAAGCGACTCTACATACGGGAAGTCAATATACATGGGCCAATCCACTCCGGGATAGCTTAATTGCTGTTCTTAAGATCGAAAGCCCATGGAACTCTCGGCATGGAAGAAGACTTTGGTGTTGGGAGTAGGAACGACGCTCTGATTTGCCGACCACAAATACACAGAATGGACGCAATATCTCGGACTATTGCGCCAGCGGCAATCAGATATTGAGATGTTCTATTATGAAGAGTCTACCCAAGAACTCTACCAAACATCTCAAACTGGTGTGGGGTTTTGGGTGTTTCTCATAGAGTCTTTTGAGCCATTGCCGCCTCCCAATCCGTATCTTAGCCCTAATTGGAAGATTTCATGGCGGGGGAGTCGCTAGATCGATCTCTCCGAGTACGGGCCTTTGCTGGTTTGACCTCTGGTAGCTATATGCGACGAGGTGCAAAAAGACTTGGTTTGGAGAGTTATTCCCTACGTTGACGTCTTGTTACGCATATAGGTACATGCTTGTGAATTTCTGACAGTCTTTCACATCAACCTGATGACTTGAAGAGTATTTCATCGGGTTTATCAATAAGAACAATCGAATTTGTTCGGAGAAGAAACGTCATGCACTCCTATAGTCAAACCAACCCACCCTCAACTTACCTCAGGTCACCTCCTGAAACACAAAGTTCAGACAAGCTCAACCAAACAATACTAGTATTCACAAAATTATTACAAACCAATCATTAAACCACCAACGATTATAAGTGACATCGTCATTAACAAAGCATGCTTTTCTCTTGCTTATATACTCTTGTTTATGCACTACTCTGACAAAAAGACAGATACTAGAGTCTTGACGTTTAGAAAGTCAACTAAGAAATATTATGTACACCGTAGTTGAGATCGGCAGCTCACCACTACACATGTATGCGCATCTTTCAGTAAGGCCTCTGCGAAGCCGCAGTTTACTGAATGTGGTGGTGATACACCAAACTTGACTGTATCACGATACGGGTCTCGCTGCACATGAAACACTATCTCGGTGAGATGGCCGAGTTGGTTATGGCGCCAGGTTAAGGTTAACCTTAACAACTAACATTCCTGGTGGAGCAATCCTCCTGGGTTCGAGTCCCAGTCTCATCAAGTTGAATTTTTGCAACTCGTAGTATGTTACAGATGCTTCTTGCTTTTTGGAACTATCAGCAACGTGGGGTGTATTGTTCGCGGCCGTGAATTCTCTCGCTCTGGCTTCGCTGACTGTTAGACTGTTGTGCTAAAGACAAACTTAGCTGTGCTATGGTTTGTTACCACATTTGTGTTTGGGGGTCATCTATCGAAAGGTCCAAGCCAAGATCAATTTACAGAACGACTCTGACTCTAGTAACTGTAGCGTGACAATCCAAGGACAAGACGTGAAGCCACGAGGGAAAATGCGTTCAAACCAACTAAGCTCGACCATGGATTGATAAGATTTTGGCAGCAAGCTAAACAGTAGTGACCCACGTTGATCGGAGATTTGCCAATTGGAGTGAACCTAAGTTCTGGGAGTGATCCACAGCATATGCCTACCCTGAACTGTTCTGATTCCGAAATGAGATCATGTTAGTTGCAAATAGCCAGACAAAGTCAACTAAAATATAAGAAATGAACCCGGTTATGTGGCCGTTCAAGAACAGTTCCTGCCCGAGCGAGGCTGGACTCACTGTACCAGTAGTTCAATAGCTCAGTTTGCGGCTTTAATTTTGGATGATCACATTCGCCATATCTTCGACCTTCCCCGAAAAAAAAAGGGATACACAAAAATTAGTTTAAATCCTGCAAACTGTCACCGACCATGGCATCCATTTCTCTCAATGAGTCGGAGTGTTCCTTGATAACATGGCCCGATACTCCGCGCTGATCCACGAACCAGGGAGAATCGTGGTCCTTCTCGGTTTGTTGAGGGTCAATCCTCAACTGGAGCAGGTCCGGTGTCTATCTTTGGGCCTGTTTCACCAGAGACTACGGGGAATGATTCCTGGATGACATGATGGTACCATTTCCTGAAAGCGGCGTTTTACTAATTGGGGGTATTGCTAGTGTCTTCGAAGCGCATGAAATAACCTGGTATTCCTTCCAACTTAATACCTGATATATCTTTCGATGTCACTTTATCACACGCACTCAACATCTGAGCACTGACTTCCCTCATTTCTAGCTTTTACGTTTTAGAATGACGAACAACTACACTTTTGAGGGATGGGTTGCTGATGACGCATCTTCTGTTAAGGGTAACCTGACCTGAGTCGAGGGTCAGGGCTTTCTACCACAGCTGTCTTTCCAGGATAGGTTAGGAATCGTAATGGCCGCCGTGGGTGATTGTCTTGTATGAAGATATGGTTGCTGTAAATGGGCTTGTAGTCCACCAGGCAATTAGACGCCCAGCACCATGTTGGCAATCGCGCGTTCGCTGGTCTCTTAGGTTGAGCTTCTGAACCGTAATTATTGTACCATAAAAGCCCTTGTGCAAAATAAGGTCGAGAAATGCCGTTGAAATACTCGACCCCCAGGCGGTCTATGAGCAGGCAGGCAACGCCGTGGATAGCATATAGACGATCTGTCTCGAACGTGAAGCTTTTTCGAGAAAAAAACAGTAAGTAAGAGACACCAGCCATCGAACGACAGGATCTTATCATCGGACATTGCCAGAACCGATCGAGGCTTAACGCCCCGGTAAACTCCAGGGTCGTTCCATACTTCTTCTCTGCCTTCTAAAAAGAGGGAGCCTCGACATTGAAGATACAAGCCATGGAAAGTCCAATGCAATATCCGGCGTGAAAGCATTAGCTCTTGTAGATACCATCCGCGTTGCATCAATGGTGACTTGAGGAGGATATCGTCCAGTCTCGGGTCGTTGTCAACAGCCTCAAATATGAGGTAGTCAGGAGCGGGTGTAGAGCTTTTAGACACCTTGACACCTATATGTTCGATTGGAAACCTGGCGAGTGGTCGTTCAGTCAAGAAACCTTCTGAACTGTCGCCAGCGAGGGATGCAGAAATGCAGCATGTGGCGTTGGCATAATAATCCCTGATGCGTACAGCCTCTGTTTCAAAGTCGCCCGGGCTGTCTTTGGAAGCCTGAATGATGCACATTGCGTCGACCCACAAGTACTGATGTCCTATCAGTTTCGTTAAAATGATTGAATCTCGGATTGTCTTCGGACGGTTATTCATATCCATTCCACGCAGACGACGCGAGAGGTTGCTGGCTGTTGTTTTGGCGGTTTCATTCCCTTTGCCCCAACAGTAACTCAGGATCAGGTAGGGGTAATCTACAAGAGCTTCGCCGCTCTTGGGCTGCACAACATTTATCAGGTGGCCGCCGGAGTTGCCGACATCAACCAGTCGGGTTGATACAGTTTCTGTAGCGCTTATGAGGCCACAGTGTTCATGATCTTGGCCCTTTCCAAGACAGTTCTTGAGCCACGGTTGAATTTGCCGCTCGATCAGGTCTTTTAGGTCCTTAGTGACACTATCTGAACTAAATACTAGGACGAGTACGATTTAGCAAGGTGTACCACATCGATTATCTGAGGTAAGTGTGATTTACCTTTAACCTGCCGACTTTTAATCTTACTCAACAACTTTTTTTCGCCATGGAAAAAAGGGCGAAACCTGATCATTGCCCCTAATTCCATTGATTGGACTTCGTGTTTTATCCTAAATGACAGGTCAAGGTCGTGTTGATTCAGTCGAACTTTCAATGCTATGAACCCTTTTGTGAGCGACTTTGCCACTTGACTTGTGACCCGACGGTCATTTACTAGGGATGACCAAATAAACCGACATAGAGTACAACCTTGATCTGCTGGTTCTTGGAGCGACAAAAACGTACTATGAGGGGGATATTCGTCATACCATGCCGTTCCGCGGGCTGGGAGGGACGGCCACTTGAAGGATGCGCAGGGAGTGCATAATTGCAGATGAGGATGGAGGACTCCAGCTGTATTTGTGTCTATAGACTCGGTCATCTTCACTAGAATAACAAGAATGGAAGAAATAGCTTGTAGAAAGGATGAAGCTTGCGTCAAGATCGAAGGATATATTAATTGATGGAAACAGAAAGATCTTGCACATAGGCAACAAGGCATAATCCGACTAACGATTACGGACTAATCTTTATCCGAGCATCTTACCAGCTCATGCATGAACTCTCATACCATACTTCAGCTGGAATCAGGAACGACGACGGGATAAAGGCCTGTCTCTTAGTTTAAAGAGAATAATACTTAGTTTGGGATCTGGTTGCAAGCTCAGCGTGTAACCTTATTGCGGACAAGGTATTGCGTTGCGTCTTTCGCATGGTGAGGTGGGAAAATAATTTGTGATTTTGCCCATTTTGGTGTTTTTACTAAAACAGGTAAAGACCAAGCAGTGTCTCGAGATCACTATCTTCCAGCCAGGCCGGTACTGTCTGGCTGTTAAATCTATTGTGATACGAGGATGGCTAGGGTAGGATTGTTAGCGTCACGGGGTACTTCACGAAGCCTCCAAACCCCACGCCAAGACTTCTCACAGCGTTAATAAAGTTGGTGCCTGTTTGATTTCACTTCGGTGGGTTACTATGACGACTTGTCAAGGACACTCAAATAAGTAGGACATGCCTGGGGAGTTGGAAGCTGAGAGTCACAGGCTGAGAATAGAAGGCGGTGAGGATGGCATCAAGAAACGCCACCTCCTCAAAACTTCAGTATATCCCGCACTCTAAAATTTAAGCATAAATGTGAAGAACAAAACCGCCTTACTAGCGTATCACAAACCAACAACTCCATCAAGCATGGCCAGCATGATACAATGGACCAGTCACCAGTTTGTTCCAAGGGAATCCTTCCATTGTGATGTGTTGGGTCTCTTTCAAATCAGCTGCGTAGGATGAAGCAGCCCAGATCGTCGATTGGGTATAGTTCTATAGGTAGCATAGCTTCGGAAGTCGGCATTCAATTCTTTCGCAATCGAAGGTACAAGCTGGAAGTCAGCCCTCCATATTACTTCGGGCTTAGTCTATGTTGTACTAACTTCCATCTTGGGCGAATTGCATAGCCCCATGAACTGGACGGACGTTTCATCGCATCTCCCTTCCGGAAAAGTGTATGAGGACTGGACCCAACTGTACGTGCCCGGTATCATTAGTTTGCATAACGCCTGTTTTGTCATCGAACTATGTGATCTATCTAAATGCACGAGTGTGTAGGCCTCTGGACCTTTTTAAAATTGGACGGTAAAATCCTTTAAACATACTTTCGCGCTGTGACTTAGGCGAACTACACTTTAGCTACCCATGCTGCCAGCTATCCTAGTCAGGCAGGTGTGAGAGCATGGCGTACGACATCCAATTGTACATCAGCCTTTAGTGTTAGTGGAGTCTCCTCGTATATACTTGACTGCTGGGGTTCCTGAACTCGGTATTGTTGTAACATCCGATACCGCTTGCGAATGGAGCCCGGATCTCAATTCCAAGTCTAATAGCAGGAATAAGGTATCTCCACGGCAGCTACTCTAACAGGTGTCGTAAGCCCTAGTGTACGTGCCTCATCCTTCGGCGGGGCGAGCTAAGCCGCCAGCGTGAAGATGTTAACGTCATCCTTTCTACTGCATTCGTATTTTTACTTTCCTTGACAGAGACCTCAATTTCACGTAGCGTTTTCTAAGCAGCTTCATAGCAAATCCCCAACGGAGAGATTTGCAGGTGCACGTATACATCTAGTTCTAAGCTTTCTTTGCGTCTCTGATCTATCTAACTGAGTTGTGTAAAGAAACGCTCCGCCTTCATGCGACGAAGGATGCGAAGGAAGAACACCGTGGCAAGAAAACAACCCCTCACGCTTGCCCGTTGTCATCCATCTAGCCCCTTGGCAGTGAAATTGACCAGGTGTGCTTATTTAAGTGATCTTATATGACATACTGGTTGTCCCACTGATTGATATGATCCTAGGCTGTGATTGGCCAGGATACGGCGTGCCAGTACTTCTTGGCTGGGGTAGTCTTGGGGGTAACGAAAGTATTGTTCATCAGATTGTCGACTGATTATCTTGTTGGATTATCAGATTTTGCAAATTCTTGGCGTTTCGCCACCGAGGAGCAGGAGGAGGATATTCTTCCCTGAACTATAAAAGACCGCACGTTTCTCTCTCACACAATCTCATCATTTGCATCAATAATCACCTCATCTCGTTTCACCAACAGTCACAATGAAGCTCTTCTCTGTTGTCTTTGCCCTTATCTCAGCCTCTGCGGCTATGGCTGCTGCCGTCCCTGAGCCCGTTATCCCCGGCAAGCTTGTCACCCGGGCTGAGTTTGAGCTTGCCGAGCGCCAGGCTGGATGCTCCGCCTGCGTTCAGGGTATCCGATGCTGCAACGGTGCCTGCATCCGCGGTTGCTAAGTTGCTTACTCTTATTCTTTCGCTACATCCAACGACTGAGTAAGTCAGCTATTACATCTCTACTTTACATGATGCTAAGTCTGTGAGAATTAAGACTAGATGTTCATCCACTATTCGGTTAGCCTGTCGGAACAGAGAGAAATTGATAGTCTCAACTTGGAAGTCTTGGCCTTACAGTAGTCTGCACTTGGATACATACCAGAGTCCAGAATCTGAGTTCAATTTGAAAGCTAAATAAGACCATGCCGCTCTAACTTTGTGTGTCTCGAGATAATTTGCCTTGCCCTTTTGTATATGTTAAACTCGGCTTCGGGATTGATTGCGCTATGGAGAGAGGCCTTTTCGTGGATACACAGACAGTTGCCGTCTTTAATCATCAATACTCAGGGAACAATGCTGATCATCCAGTTTCCCGTTCCTGAATTTTCTGTTCATTTGAAGAATTACCAAGCTTCTTGATACATGCCTCTTATGTGGGAGTGATCATACGTTTGCCTGAAAATCACGTGTTGTTCGCAGTCACTCAAGCCAACCTTCAGCAGCCACATATCGCCTCGCTATAGACATCACCAGTTGTGGAGGGCATAAGTTCGAGTTTGGCAATCGTTTGATGTTCTCTCGATCAACCAGTCGACAATTGTGACGTGAGTGATACGGACTCATTAGTCTTCAGCATGGTGTTATGTCAATCCGGAGGAGTTCATAAACCAAGCTGCAGTCTCGTTTCAGAGCTGGGTGGAGCGTGATGCTCAAAGTTAGCGAAAATCCTCGTAATTGCCTTGGCTAGATTAGTTCTGTTGAACGTGCCTGAGGCACATCCCTAGTATTTCAGCCGGGCTCTCGGCCCGACCCCTTTTGGCTAGCTACATCAATAAACACACATCCCCTCAACAAGTTCCTCCCCGCAAGTGGGTACGTTTATCTTGATACACCAGCAATACTCTGAATCACTCCCATAATTATGTCATGTTTGTTGTCTCAGACCTTGCCTTGTCAATCTTCAGTGCTTACCACCTCGTCTCGTCGATGCAGGTGGTCATCATAGTTGTATGAATTGTTGGAAAACATTATTCAAATATCTCCGGGCTATTGCGCCGTAAGTGTCAGCACGTTACGAAGACTCAATCCGGCTCTAGGAGGAAATCTCATATCGGGATACCTTAGCGTGAGATGGGTCATGTTGATTACACGAATGATTCGTCCTCGGCAATTCTTCATTCTCCGAAGGTAACATCGGGAGTCAGCTCACTCGTGAAGCCAAGAAACAAGCTTACGCAGTATCACCTGCACCACTTCGTATATTTGAGCGGCTTCATAACAGCCGAGCGGAATATAGAGGAGTCCGAAAATGCCGACACATTTGACCTTGTTTCCTCTATAAATTTCTTTTTTCTGAATGAACTACGTGAGAACCTGCATTCTCGAGTTTACCAGTCAGACCCGAAAAGCTGGTTGCGATAATCCACGAGCAGGACAAGACTTGCCGTATAATTGTCCGCTGTTCTATTAGCTACCAAACATCTTTCAGTGATACACTATGAAGCCTCAACATGATAGAACATGGCCTCGGGTCTGGTCGGGCAGATCGGCTGACAAGTAATTCCTTCCAGCTATCTCTTCGAGATATTGAATAAGGTAACTATATATATATATAGTATTTCCTTCCAGGGTTGAACCCCTTAGCTCAACTCACTAAGAACCGAGAGCAGTCGGGTATGTCACGATCAAGAAATAGCACATTCACTGGGATCTCAAAAGTCTCGTTTGGATAACTAATTCGAGAGCTAAGGATGCGGCCACCCTCAACACCCTGCTTCCTGAATCCCCTTGATTTATATGGTATCCTTGCTTTTATGAAGTGATCAGACAGGGCATGAAAGAGCGTCATGCCAACTGGATATATAAAGCTCTGCCCTGGCACCTGGATTATTATTCTACAATGAATCTACCAAGACAACTCCAGTAAACTCGCCATTATCGTTCAAGTCCTTTCAACTCATGAGCCATGAAGATCAGTCTATTCGCCAGCGCATTATTTTCCGCCCAGCCGACTCAGGGCTGCGTGGCAGTGACAATCAAAGAAGACCTCGCAGCTGGAACTCATGAGTGGTCTGTCTGGAAAGAGGGCCACAAAGAAGCCTTTTTCGAAAGTCAAGGCGAGAGACCTCGGACTATGTTCGGAGACCTCTTCAACCAGGACTATTGGGTCACCCTCGATGGCGAGTTCAGCAAGCAGACGGGGGACATCAAAAAGCTTGAGTATGGAGAATTCAAGTGGAACCGTGAATGTCACCTTATAAGGCTATAAGCGGTGACTTTGGTGAACCTTGCCAACTAAACGACGTGTCGAAGCTTATATTGGGACTAAGGAATTTGAGGATTTTGAAGACAAACGGCGAGGCTGTTTGCACGGAGGGGAGAACTGTGCTAACAGACCTTGTGGTCTCCCCTGATCTATTCGTCAGCTAAGGAAAAGGACGCGTGGAAAAGTATCCATCGAAGACTTATTATACAATATCGACAGACTGCTTTAAACTTACACTCTTTTCGCTAATAAATGACTATAGTGACCTCAAAATCATCCACCCTATTTGCTCCCTAAATTTGACCAACTATCTACGTTTTACTAGAGGCTTTCATAGGAATAGGGAAAGGCAACAGCGATTGTGTTGAGGGAACATGATAATTTAAGTGAGCTTACAAGACGTCACCAATAAATCGCTTACTATCCCTCAAGGACTTATCCTTCCTCCTGGATTCACACTTATCAATAACCACACAGCCTTTCAGCTTATAGTCGAATCCGGTGCTGGCTACAAGTGATAATTACTGAGATGAGACGAGATAGTGAGAAGCTAAGTAGAATTATGGCGTATTATCTTGTTGATTCGATACATGCCAAAGGCTATGAGAGTGCTCAAGACATAGATAGCTTCTTAGACAACGATCACAGCGGACAGGCCTCCCGCGCGGGATCGGTGGAAACCATAAATCGTTCTATTTTCATTTGATCATTGAACTCACTAGTACTATACTCACGCTGTCGATATGCGAAGTCCTTCACAAACAACCGCGGTGTCGAAAGGCTTAGAGGCCTTCACCTATCTCACCATCACTTGAACTCCAGAGGCACATATTCCGCTTACAATACTGACAAGAAAATGGTACATCTTGACAATTGAGCTTTTAGGTTGCAACAAGAGATACTGGGAGCTCTAAAGGCATCGTCTGATGACTTTGAGCTGAGTGTTGAAAGCTGTCGTCGTACGTTTGCCGGGCCTGTGGGAGTTGCAGAGTATCACTTCGGAGAATCATATCTCCAAGGGCTGTGTTAGACAGCTGAACGCGTCAGTCAGATCGTATCGAAGCTCTGCAAGTCAGCAGTTATCCAGATAGAGAGAGGGCGAAGAAATCATGGTAGATTAATCGTTCTGCACAAGGACTAAGATTGCTGACATGACTTGCGACTAGCGTGGCACCGTAGCAGAAAGTCTTGATGATACCTGTAATGTTGGCCTCAAAACCGTGAATTATTTGACAGGACTTGAGCTAAACTCAGGCAACACGTTTGAAGTAACAGGGAAGATACAACCCTCCCGCACCGTCACGACCCATGACCTGAACCAAGATTTGGTGAGCCATTGTACACTTAGCGAAAGCCTAACCGAGAGCATTTTATGATTTAATTCCATCTTGTTGCAAAATACTCAAACGTAACAACTAAGCTCTACCACGACGCAACATCAATCGCCATCGGTAAAGCACAGCCAATTGCGGAGTCACCAGCCATACCTTATTCGAAAACAGTAGACAGTCGGTCTCACTCTCTGACTTTCTACTTGTATTCTACATCACAGTCTCAACACCCAATCCATTATTTACTTTTCAAGACCAGTCTGTATCTAAGATACTGGCTCGAGCCCCTGTTTCAGTGTTGCAGCAGGGTCCTGCGTTTGGTGATCACCCCAGCTGGCATCCCAGCCATTCGCATCAAGGTACTCCTTCCATATACAGTCTTCCTCCTCCAAGTGCTTCTCACCGTCCTGAATGACGAACCAAGCATTCAAGGCGCCGAGGACGGCAAAGGCAGAACCGACCAGGAAAGCGACTTGGTTACCCTTGGCGGAGTCGGTGTATGAGTTAAGAATTGCCGTGAAAACCTGAACATCATTAGCAGTGCAGGCCTGAAAGGAACATAATGGGTTCCCCTACCTGAGTTCCAATGGCAGCTCCAGCTTTTGCAAACGCAGAAACCAGTCCCATAGTATGGCCTCGTATAGAAGTCGGGAATGGCTCTGTTGCCACAATCATGACGGTGCTGCAGAAGTATCAGTATTCAGACTTAGATGTCTTTTCTTGTTCGTGAATCCCACTCACCTGCCTGGGCCTACCTCACCCAATGTGAGAAAAATGCCGTACATGACGATGAACAACGGGAAGACAGTTTGGATCTTCTCATTAGCGCCCCCCAAGATGAATCCCAGGATGGCTTGAAGGATATAGCCGGTGGCCATAGTCTTTCGTCTTCCAATCTTGTCGGACAGATAACCACCAATAAACGGGCCAGGAAGGTAGAACGCATTGATGAGAGCGCCCCAGCCCAAATTCTGGACAACTGAGTTTGACTCGTTGACTCTGGAGATGATGATGGAGCTGAAGATTCCAAACGGAATGGAGATCCAATTATAAATAAACCAGGCGAGGATAGCGCCGGTAAGTCGTCGCCAGTACTTCTTAACTATCAGCAAATATGGGGTCCTTTGCTTGCGCAGCGCAGATTTACGGTATGCTGTGGATACCCTCATCCTCAAGCGAAACCAGAAGATGGTTATAGGAGGGATTGCACCGAGGGCGAGTGCAATCCTCCAGATATACTTGTATTGATCAGTTCTCTGGTGAAAACACAAGAGCAGTAGCAGAGGGACAAGGGCGCCAAAGACGAAACCTAATCCAGCAGAAAGGTCTCCAATCATGGCAATCATGAAGCCGCGGCGCTTTCGTAAGCTGCCTGCTTCATCAGAAGCCTCTACTGCACCAGCACCTAACAAATAGTTAGCAGAGACCAGGACATGCATGCAATGGTCGGTAGGAAGCATACCAGATACAGGATATTCTCCTCCAGCACCAACACCAGCAATTCCTCGAGCAATGATAAGCATCCACATGAGCCCGGTATCTGTAGTTCCGCTAGCTCCGGCACTCAGCGCGATACCGACGAGCAGAATGACGGTGGCAGCGACGGCGCCTGTCTTGCGCCCAAGTTGATCGACCACGACTCCGAAGCCGAGCATACCAACGATCATACCAATGAGAAAGGCATTGGAGAGTCGAGATGCAATCGAGGTGGTGAGAGCCTCTGGGTAGACATATGCAAGAAAAAACTCGACGTTACCAATAACCGCAGAGTTACTTCTGCAGTGTTAGGAGTGTATTTGCAAGAGTGTGCGGGAGGACATAGAACTGACTAGCCGTCTGAGCCGATAGCGAGGCCCGAAAATACCATCATGAGGTACACCGATGTCTTGCTATATAAGGTCGGCTTTTCGCCCTGATCGATAGTCGTGACGACCCCGATCTCGAGGGACTGACCATCTTTCTCTTTTCCATCGACAAAATTGACCTGGTCAGGATGTTCGGGGGCCGCCGCGGGGGAGATTTCGGGAGCTGACATTGTTCAGTAGGTCATGAGAGAAAGCTTCTTTTCGACTTTTTTTTATTTGGGTTCCCTTTTCTACGGCTATGAACCGGGGTGCAGGTAGGCCAAATATATATTACCACTGCGAGGTCCTGCACTGTTATAGGATTAAAAATTCTCCTGGCTCCCGGCGAACTGTTGGGTAGTACGCCGATCAGGCTCCTTTTCCAATTGGGATGGCTATCAAAACGTCCCTGTACGGTATCTTCTCCTACATCTGCTATGCGGGCATAAGTACTATCGGGATGCGGGATAAAACCCGCGCTAGGACCTTGATTGTCATTCTAGATATGCCCAGAATGGAAGCCGCAGCCGCTAGTCGTGCCATCCGGACATGATGTTCATTGTGTAAGGAGTCTGAATTGGGAGCCGAAGGACTCGGTAATAAGTGCGCTTATGCTATGTCCAAAGCTCGGATGGGGATTCGACTCAGCACTGCTGCGGGGCTGCGAGTACAGTACGTGGAAAATCGCGGGGGCCCCCAGATATATACGAGATTTAGGTTCCCAGTCGATATGGCGGCCTGGCTTGGTGAATCGGAAGGTTTCCATATCTACATCATGGCGAAGCACTTTAACAGTTGACTTGCGACTATTTTCTTCGAGTTGGAAAAATATATCACACAAATCTGATGCCATGATATCGCAGTATTCCATGGACCACGGCAGCATGGTAACGTAGCATGTAAAGAGAGCCCTCGGACGCACTAAGGGGGAGAGGGAGTGGAGTACAATGTGATAGGCATAGAACTAACCGACCACGGCTTTTTCTTGCCTCTCGGGGCGCTAACTCTGCTTATCTTGGGCCTTATCATCCAATAGGCCGGTAGCTGATAGGCGTAGTGGTACATACCCTTCTCAATGTCCTGGCCGAAGAGGTTGGAGCGGGGCTGAGGCTCCACCAATTCCACTCTTGAACCGGCTAATAACATTGGAATTGGAGGTTTCATCTCTCGGATGTTCATCTAGGACCGACTTCATTTTACCCCAATTCCATGGGAGGGAGTTGAGTTTGTGGCAAGTTCCCTATTATTACTGTCAAGTCAAGCTTGACCTTGGTCACCCTCACAACCACCAGTCGTAGGCAATTGCTCAGCCATGCAGCTCTCCCCAATTCGCATCCTGTATCATGAGCCCATCACGTTGAGTGATGGGACTGTCCTCTCAGCCATGATATGGCTCCCACAAGATGCCAGCACCCACCCAGTCCCGGCAATTCTGGAGTACCTGCCGTATCGCAAACGAGACATGACAGCCGTACGCGATGCTATGAACCATCCTTATGTTGCAGGGCACGGCTACGCTTGTGTCCGTGTCGACATGCGTGGGACAGGTGATTCCCAGGGCCTCCTCCTCGGGGAGTATCTCAAGCAGGAACAGGATGATGCCCTTGAAATTCTGCAATGGATTGCTGCTCAAGATTGGTGCACCGGCTCAATCGGAATGATTGGAATTTCTTGGGGTGGTTTCAACGGGCTTCAGGTCGCGGCTCGTCGTCCGCCTGAGCTCAAAGCCGTCATCTCCATCTGCTCGACCGACGACCGTTACGCAGATGATATCCACTTCAAGGGCGGATGTATACTAACAGAGAATTTCACCTGGGCAGCTTCAATGCTCGCCATCAACTCGTGCCCTCCAGATCCTGCTCTAGTAGGTGATAAATGGCGAGATCTCTGGCTGGACCGTCTAAAATCTGGCGGCTTCTTCGCCAAAGAATGGCATGAACATCAACGACGGGATAGCTTATGGAAGCATGCTTCTATTTGCGAGGACTACAGCGCAATCCAGTGCCCTGTCTACTTGGTGGGCGGATGGATGGATCCGTACACGAACACCATATTCAGGATGCTGGAACATCTAGATTGCCCTAAGAAAGGTCTGGTCGGTCCTTGGGGTCACAAATATCCCAACTTTGGACGCCCAGGACCGCAGATCGGATTCCTCCAAGAATCCATAAAATGGTGGAATCACTGGCTGAAGGAAACGGAAACGGGCATCATGGATGAGCCCATGCTTAGGTGTTATCTCCAGGAAACATCTCGTCCGGCGGCTTATCTTCATGATCGGCCCGGCCGCTGGGTTGCAGAAGACAGCTGGTCTGACAAGAAACTCTCCCAGCGCCATGTAGGCCTTGCCCCAGGCCAGTTGACCGACGAAATCTCCACGAGCCAAGCAAAGCTGGATATTTGCTCTCCACAGACGCTTGGTTTTGCAGGTGGAAGATGGTTAGTCTTCGGTATCGAAGGCGAGGGGCCGGGAGACCAACGACTCGAAGCAGGAGGTAGTCTCGTGTTTGACACACAGCCCTTGAACGAGCCACTAGATCTCCTTGGCCCCGTGGTTCTTAAGCTACGCATTGCGAGTAATAAGCCTAATGCTTTAGTAGCGGCAACCCTGTCTGAAGTCCTGCCCAGTGGCGCAGCGACTAGAGTTTCTTACGGTCTATTGAATCTGACACATCGGAACAGTCACGAAGAACTGGAAGAGCTCGAGCCTGGTCGTTTCTACGATATCGCTCTCAAGATGGACCACTGCGGGCAACGTATTGGCACAGGAAGCCGCATACGCCTCGCACTATCATCTACGTACTTCCCTATGGTCTGGCCATCCCCCGAGACTACCACCCTCACCATCGACTGCGCTCAAAGTGGAATTGACCTGCCAGTGCGTGGCCATAACCCCCTGGATTCCCAACTCAAGCCATTCAGACCGGCTGTCAACGGATCTCTTGCAATGACTGAACTGCGTCCCGCTAAGCACACCAACAAGGTTGAACAGGACTGGGATTCTGGAGAAACGACCCTCTGCATCGATTGGGACGACGGCATGTGGGAGGTGACTGAAACTGGCTGGCAGTTTGGCTGGACAACACAAACAAAAGCGGGGATACATCCAGAAGATCCTCTGTCGGCCTTTGTCGAGCAGCGGTTCGATAGAGACTTCAGACGTGACGATATAGTGCTCAAGATCAAAGGCTGGACAAGGATGAAGATGACAGGTACGGACATGATCATAACTGCTAGAGTTGATGCATGGGAGCAAGACAAGGCAGTGTTCGGGCAAGACTACGCCTTTACGGTCCCTCGGGATCACGTTTGAAGCCCTTTCCCTATGGGCATCTATTACGTATAGACCAGATCATAAAAGATATACCAATCTCCTAAAATCATTCCTACTGTTCCTTACTGTCTCTTTTGTTATATCTACTGTCTCTACTTACCATCACAGATGCGACTTCTTCTATTACACTACGAAAGAAAATAAACTATGTCTAGCCTTATACTGACTTTCTTGTTTCCCTTCATTTCTTAGTCTTCCATATCCTAACGCAAGGCCACTTATTGCTAAAACACCACCTAGGTCTACCTTTTGGATATGATAGGATATTTATATCCATTGCTTTTATTAAGGAGAGCTTTCGAGTATCTGACAACACCAAGTAATTATATTCTAGGTCAACTGTATAGATCATGTTTGAAGATGATAAAGCTTGTTTGTCACACATCGTGTCTTGCTGATCGTTCTGAAGACTCTGCATCAGACTCATCTCGTAGTTTTCTGTCTTCATCACCACACGCGTCAGCAAGGCATACACAAAAGGGTTCCAATCGGGGCGTTGGTTCAAGAGAGCTTACTTGCATCTCGCTTTTGCAATTTGGTTGCAACAGTAAGTGTTATAGTAGCTCCAACAATTAGAGCGACGGTCGTCGTATTACCAACGAGGAATCGGGGGGCGTAGTTGGTATTGTAAGTAATGAGAGTGATCCAAGCGTTGAACGCGTAACTGATGGCTTTCCTTAGCAAATCCATTTGATTGGATGGTAGCGTGCTGTGCTATAGGCAATGGGCTACTTACGCAATAGAGTTGGTAGTTCCAAGGATGAACTTTCGCTCTAAGCTATCACCAGCGCACATCTCGTTTACCATCGTCTCAGAAACGCTTAGTTTTGTTTCACGACTAGAGGCAGATAACTTACGAAGAATATCGGGCCAGAACCTTGAGCGAATCTGAGGTGGTATCAGTACACGGTGACGTGGTAGATCATAGGGGCTTGAGATCAACTTACCCGGTAAGGTAGAACGAGGCCCATTTGAGCCCGAAAGGAACGCCATCCCAGATTGCAAGATTCATGGCAGCAAAGAAGCAGACCAGAAGAGAAAAGTAGATGATTGGCGCTCTAATCTGTAATGCATCGCTGGTCCAACCGTAGGCTAGTGTGGTTATGATAGTTACCGCATTTGTAACAGTAGGATATGTGTTGACCTGGGCAACAGAGTACCTATTCATCAAATGAGTAAGAGAACACTTTTCGGAGTTGGATCTACTAACTTGTTTAGACTTTTAAGCCACAGGTTCATATAGCTGCCAATGTTCTCGCTACAGATGAAGAAGGTGTAGTAAGTTGTGTAGACCCAGAAGTGCCACTTCATCGTTATCCTCTTCAGTCCCTTCAGAGTAAAAGGTTCTTCGAGATCGCGTCCTGCCTTTTGCATTCGATGGAGAAAGTACTCTTTTTCTTCTGGCTTTAGCCACTTGACTCGAGTGTTGGAAGGTAGATCTGGTAATGCATAGTAGGCTGGGATGTGTCAGTAGAAGTGAAGTGCCAAGGTTGTCGGCGCGGTGAGAATGGGCGTGGTAATGAACGTACCCCAAAGCGCCATAGGCAACGTGATGACTCCGTCAAAGATGAACAGCCAGCGCCATCCTGAAAGCCCATGAACACCATTCATACCATTGTGAAGTGCCGCTTGCTGTGGTTCTTTAGCAGACAATGGAGAACCTTTGTTGGATATCTGCACTTACCAAATAGCCACTGAACATCGATCCAACGAAAGCCGTTGCGAAGAAAATACAGGATCGTTTGGCAAGCTCTATGCATTGTCAAACTACGCCACTTATCATGCCTGCGCAGGTTACTCACCTCGCTTCGTATACCAAGCTCCTAGTACTGTATGGACAGCGGGGTAAAACGTGCCTTCGGCTAATCCGACCTTATTATTGTCAACGGTCAGAGTAATCATACCAAAAGACAGATTAGGTACTCACAAGAAATCGACATGCATATAACTGGTGAGAGGTTTGCACTGCAGCTGTCGCAAATGTGACGACGACCCAAAATAACTCCCAGGAAGGGCACCATATGGACAGGCGAACTAAGGAAAGCCATGTCAGTCCGAGTCGAAATTAGGCGTTGAAGTGTGAATACCTCTAGTGCATATGAGCTGCGATGGGATTTGTGAAATAACATATCCACTACAATCCATCAGTGAAATGTGTCAATATGCATGGAGCGGCGTTCTAACATGGTCCACATGGTCGTGAAGGTCTGATATTCGTTTCCAACCACGGGGAGTTCTTCTTTCATACCAGAAACATAGGCATTGGCTCGATTAAGTCAGTATGGTGTCAGTTGATAGGCCACAGCTGTTCTTACAAAGATTGTTGGTGTTGAGATTCTTGCTAAAGTACGCAAGGCTTGCCCAAGTGAGGATGAAAAAGTCAAGCTTCGCGATCATTCGACGTTCCTCTGGACTGCGGTCAAGGGTATCCCAGACAATCTCTCTTATACGCTTCTTCAATGACTGCTTAGAAGAGACATCTTGAGTATTTGATGTTGGAAATAAATTGGTTGATACTACACCAGCCTGCTTCGTTGGTGATTCCATGGTCGCAAGGAAAGGTGCTAGTAAGGCTGAACTGGCAAAGGTCAATGGAACCGAAAACTGTCGGGAATTAGTAGCTTGATGCTTGAGTGGTTTTCTCATTACCATTATCAGTAGCTTTCCCTGTGTTTTAAGTAGCCGGGTTTAAGTGGTCTATTAATTAGAAAGTCCGGGTTTTGATGGTGCCATCATCCTTCCAGCACGCCATCAGCTCCATACCAATTACAAGTCTCCCAATGATATCTATCAGATTTTATACCACATTGCAGTTCATCATCTTTTGTAATCAATACTAGTGAGCTTCCCCTCACTCCAACAGTGACGTGTTTCAGTCCCCAGATAACGCCATTGTATTCAGACCCAGTCAGCACGGGATATTGACAAATACCATCTTTCCATTGAAATAGGCAAAAAAATCTGTTTACATGTTTCATGCTGAGAGATGCAGTGGTGTTGAATCTCTCGTTTGTATCCTGTGCTGCCCTTGTCATCATGTCCGCTCAATTCCAGGTCACAGCTAAACTGGAATATAAATACCCTGAGGGCCCTAAAGAAGACCGTGAGTGAGATACATCTTGTCAAAAGATAACTCGCTGATCCTCTCTCGTGTTCAGTCGACTATGCGGATCTCGAAGCCCTCGATTTAACAAAGCTCAGCACTCCCAAGGGCAAGCGCCAGTTAGCAGAACAAGTAGTTGGCTTCATTAACAAGAAGGGTATGTGTTCGAATTCCTATCATTGTCTCAAAGTTCAAGCAGATTTCTCACATACGGCAGGATTCTTCTATGTCGTGGGACATGGTTTTTCAGACGAGGAAGTTCGACGACAGTACGCTTTGTGCCAGGCCTTCTTTCAACTTCCCCTCGAAGAAAAACTTCGATATGAGTGCGACACGGCCAGAGGAGATTTTCGTGGGTACAAGCCGCAATCGACTGGCGATCTAGCTGGTCGCGACAACGACGAAAGATACAACATACCCAAGTTCACGCCTGAGCATGAGAGAGATCATCCCCCATTGATCACCGACCACCTTGATGAAATCCGCGACTTTTCGCTGAAGGTGCACAACAATGTTCTGCTTCCATTACTTAGACTTTTTGCGCATGTTCTCGAGCTTGATGACGAAGAATACTTTGTCAAGCGTCACCGATATGAGGCGAAAGGCCTAGAGTATTTGAGATACATGCAATACCATCCCCGGTCAAAGGAAGAGGATGCAAAAGTCAACAACATCTGGGCCCGTGGGCATACTGACTACAACACGTTGACTTTTCTCTTCCATCAACCCATTGCTGGCTTGCAAGTCCAAAACCCTGGCGGAGAGTGGCAATATGTCAAATCGCCTCGGGATGCCATCATAGTCAACATTGCCGATGCGTTGGAGTTTATGAGCGGTGGTTACCTCAAGAGCACCATTCATCGTGTAATCAGACCGCCTGAAGACCAAGCAGAGAAGCCTCGTCTAAGCTTGATCTACTTCGCTCGTCCTGAAGCTGATATCAACCTCGAACCTGTGTCAAGTCCTTTGTTACAACGACTAGGCTTGCAGAACACCAAGCAACACTTTTCTCACCCTGTCACAGCTCAACGTAAGTCCATTTTCTCAGCCATGGTGTTTTGATCATGCAAAATTAACAGATAATGTAGAGTGGGCAGAAGCGCGAATCGCCAAAGACCATAGGTTTCGTGTTGGCTTGGTTGACAAGCCAGAAAAAGAGATTATTGCAGGGGTAGATCAGAAGTTTTTTGACTAGTTAATTGTTGAGAATGTAAGAATGATCGCCTTTGGGGTTCTATAGGAAGGAGACAATTAGTTTTCCAAGATTGCCAAACTGCAGTGAATGAATCTGAAAAAAGCTCGTGCATGAGGCTAGAAGCCCTCGCTACAGGTTAAAATTGCAGTGAACGGCCCCCCGGCCGATCCCACAGATCAATGGACGCCAAGGGTTCCGCCTATGGCAGCTTTACGTCATACAATCGGAGGAAGGCCTAGGTACTAGGAAACAATTTAAAAACGACGACAAAATCAATTAGTGGCAACCTGAAGATCGACAAACTCAACTTGATAGGTTTGGAAGGTGTAAAAGAGGCTGAAATTTGGGAATTGCACTCCCATGAATTTGAACGATGACTTTCAACTCGGCCGTATGCAGGTATCTTAGCAGATTTTCTCAGGATGCGAAACACTGAAAAGACGTCCTCCGTGGGGGGTTTAAAATCGCAGTGAAGTAAGTTCCGGCTGCTTCGAAAGTATAAAGACTAGCCGGGGAAACAGTACATATGAGGTTTCGAGTCAGAAACTTAATCCTCCAGATCATGGGTTTCCATTCATAATATGTCCTAGCCGGGTATAGCTTAAGCTTTTTAATGATTTATTAAATTGTGTTCTGTCGAAGTCTGGTGGAGCGACTGCGTGAGATCGTGTCACGTGCCGTCGACGAAGCGTCAGCAGGTTACCAACTAGCACAGTTGCAAGTTAAAATATCAGTAGATAAGGCATAGCCTTGTAAAACAGCCTTTTACAGGTTCTAGGAGAGGGATCCGGGATTCATTGATCCGAATTGACGGCGTAAAATACCTGAGGTGAAAACGATTATCGCGTATTTACTGGGTCAGGAAAGGCATAGGGTAGGGCTTAAACACGACGATTTAAGAACCTCCGTTTGAAACTCAAATTATCACCTGGATAAATCTGGGCTATTCCTACCGACCACTTACCACCCGGTCATGTATATGTATCCATTTTCTTTTGTTGTTTGTAAGGAACCCTGGCTCTCTCGCGAGATGGATCTCATGATCAACCAGGTTCGCCAACAAGACACGTAGGAAACGACGGAAATGCCAGAAATGTTCCTGCGCCCGAGCCATCGGGTAGACCATGAATCTTTGAGGGAGATTACATGCAATCGAGGGTGCTATACTTCGTGATTCTTCACTCCATTGAAGATTCGAAAGGCCTCAGTAAATTTCGTGTGATTGATGACCTCATTGTTGTCACATGATGGGCTTCAAGACTTATTATTATTAGCCTGCAATAACCGGGCTGGGCCGGTTTTAGCCATCTGCGGTCAGCTAGCTACACTGCTGGGCGTATGGCGTATGGCGTATGGCGTATGGCGTATGGCGCGTGGCGTGTCGCGGACCAGATAAGCGCCTTATCTCCGCGATCGGCCTTTACATTAAATCAATTCTACGGTCGACAACACTAAATGATATTGTTGAACAGGTCAGATTGAAGAGAGTCAAGCGCTAGATTAAGTTACCTCTAACACTCACTCTGATTCATGATCAGATTCTTAAGAAACCTATTTCGTCGTAATTGTGCCTCTTACTTTTAACTTGAGGTCTCAGAAGCTGCCGCCCCATTCTTTGCAGGACACCAACACTATGGATACTCGCATTAAGACAACACTCATACCATGGGATCCCAACAGCGAGGCGCATGTCCAGCGAATGTACCAACAGCGAGTTGCGTGCGGTTGGAGGTGTGACGAGGTGGAGGATTGGAAGAACAAAATGATTAGGAACAAGAAATTCCTTTACTGGATCGTAGGTCTCTCTTTCTAGTATTCCCCATAAGCTTTATATGAATGCATACGCTAATGTACAACAGACATTGGCAGATAATCTTGACCAGCGGGAGGAGTTGTTGGCGGTGCATACCAACCAGTATCCGAAGGAAAGTAGGAGGTAATCGCAAATCATAGGATCTGCATAATACTAACTACAACTAGGAAGCTGAAAAACTATCAGATACGGCGAGCACTGTATATAACACCCCTCGAGAACCAACGAATCGTCGATTTCTCCCCATAGGCCACGTCTCGCTCGAGTTACTTCCTGAACAGAACGAGCGGCTTCAACTTCCTTCTTCAACTATATGGATCATGTCGCTATATATTTCATGGTACATCTCTTCGCAGACTCCGACGATCTATGTGTTGACCATATCAGGGCACTGCAGAGTGCTGGCCTCGGCCGCAGCGCTATGATCGCAGCTGAGCGACTCGCCACACTCCCGCCTTTCAACCGCAACATGATCGCTCTGGACTGTGTTCAGAAGCATTTCCAACTTGCCGACAATAATTTTGGGAAGCCACCTAACTATTTTGGGGGGACACAGACAACAGAGCGTACGACGGAAGAATGGTATGCGCGTCAGGGATACGAGGTTATTCAGAGGGTTGATCGAGGATATGACTGGAAGGATCCTTTACTGGACGAAGTAGTTCCAGTACCTGTTGTCTACATGGTCAAGAAGCTTTCGTGAAAATGAGATCCACTGGCGGTACAGCGGTACAGCCCAAGCACGTAGGGCTGTGCACATTTGCCTTTAAGGACAGTATCTGGATTCATGTCACGTAGTTAAAGATTGTCCATGCCATATCTAATCATTTTTGGGATCGAAAGGCTGCGCTGTAGGCAACAATAAACCCGTTGATTTCATCTGCCTATCGAAAGATAGTAAGCATGAATGGGACATATCAGCCTTGATGATCTGACCCAATGAATTTTACAGTACATTTACATCCCTGCAACATTAGATGCAGGCTCAAGAGACGTACATCTTGCAATAGAAGCCAAGAGCGGGGTAACGTAAGCGAGCTCACACGGCTTCACTGAATCTCACCCAGGCTTCTACAACCATAGAAACGAGCTGAGAAACAATTCAATGGACCCATATGCCTATGAGGCTAACGCGAAATAATCCAGCCACTAGGAACTGTGCAGTCCTCAGATCGTCCCTTAGATGCTGACAACATGGCAGTTGAACGCTTTACTGATGGGTCTGGGAGTGCCGGTTCTGCCGATCCTGTGAGCAGCATGAGCCTCAACGTCAAGACTAAGTTGTTATCGTTACCCGATTGCGTCCAAAAAATGCAAGAAAACGACGATGTTCCATCCAATGATGACGATATCGAGAAACTTTGGGCTTTGCTGAGTGTTATGGAAAAGCCGCAAATCGATGCCCAGGATGAGGACGGGGACACAGCTCTTCACAATGCCACAAGACGAGGACTCAAGAGAGTTGCTATCAAGCTTTTTAGCGTTGCTGCCGATATATCTTTGAAAAACAACAAAGGATACCAGCCGTTACATGTCGCTTGCTATCGGGGACACTTGTGGTTCGCAAAAGAGCTCATCAACAGAGGCGCGGACATAGAAGCAAAGGATAAGTAGGGACAGACTCCACTGTTGCATGCAAGTTGGAAGGGTGCGAAAGACGTTGTCCAATGGCTTCTCGAGCACAATGCAGAAACCCAGACAATTACCTCGCTCCGAAACTTCCCGTTACTTGTTGCGTGTCAAGAAGGACATATCGAAACAATCAAGCTCCTACTGCGAGCTAATCCATTACCCCTTAGCTGGGCTCCGGGAAGCACGAAGTGGACTGCACTTCATGCCGCTGTCTACTACGACCGACTTGAGATAGTGGATATTCTGCTGGAAGCCGGCGCGAGGATCGACCTATGTGACAGCGATGGATGGACGCCTTTGATGACGGCAATATACCGGACCAACGAGGCCGCGACTAAAAAGCTACTTGGGCATCAACCAGAAGGACAAGATCTGCAACTTGAAACACGAGATGCCTTGGGTTTCACCCCCCTCGCAAAAGCAGCGCAGAAAGGCTTCGCCGCTGGTATTCGCCTCTTGATCGATGCCGGCGCCGACTGCAACAGCCGCGACCAGCAGTTCAAACGACCAGTCCTTACAATTGCTTCCTATCTCCGCCATACTGAATCGGTCCAGGTGCTACTTGAGTCTGGAAAGATCACTGATGGTAACATTCTAGACATGAAAGGTTGGAGCGCGATAGGCTTCGCGAGCGCCTTTGGTAATACCAAAATAGTAGAGCTACTTCTCCGCCATGAGGTACTACTTAACTTATCAGTGGAAACGAAGACCCAGGCTTTGATTCAAGGATGTATGCAGGGCTGCGAAAGCGTTGTCTCGCTTTTACTGGGCCCAATGGGGAATGTTCCAATCGATGCATATCTAGCGGGTAAGACAGGGTTGCACTATGCCTGTCATGCAACTACCGAGGACTTACGATCGATTGACCCGCAATGGCATGGCTCTGACGATCTATCCGAGGACGAAAGATGTGACCCAGCATTCCAATCTGGCAGACACGACTCTGTGGTTAGGCTGCTGTAACGACGAGGAGCAAAGCCTGGAACCAAAAGTGGCTTACACAAAACAGCGTTGCACTTTGCAGCAGAAGGAGGTGATCCCACAAGGTTGAACATGATTCTGGAACACATTGAACACGGGGAAATCTCATCGATGAACTCGGAGGGGGAAACTGCACTCTGCGTTGCCTTCAAGGGGAAGAACCCCGAGAAAGCCATGAGGACACTCTTGACTTCACCCAAGTTGAAGACAGCCGAATTTGGCGAGGATGATACAAAATTCGACACCTTCCTCTGGGCTGCGGGGAACTCTGAGACACATGATATCGCAAAGCTACTAATACTCAAGGGTTCAATGGCAACCAAGAACTACAATGCCCCTCCAAAATCGACACAGTGGAGCGTTATAGAGTGGGCAATTTTCTGCAAGCTCCCACAAGTATTATGGCTACTCATTGCCAGCTCTCCTAGGTCCTCAAAAATAGAGACATCATTGGGGCACGCCATGCAGCTAGCTGCCGGAGAACCACGACTACTCCAAAACCAGACGACTGACCCGAGTTCTGAACCAGTTGTCGGAAATGGCCTACCACAGCAGGAAGCAAACGACGGCGATATCCAGAACCAGCGTGGTGACAGGCAAACCTTGATAGACATCTTACAGGACCCGCCAATCGGACTGATGTGCAGAGACAGTAAGACTTACGATCGTCCAGTCTTTGAGGACAGGCATAAAGATGTACTTGACAATTTTCAATGCACTGCCGTCCAATTCTATCAAGAATAGAACCAGTCTAGTTTCATCTGCAGGTATCGAACGGTGAGAGAGATGGTATATCAATCTGGACCAAAAACTATTATGGACAAGACAAATCAAGACCTAAGAGGAATTATTGGCACTTCACGGTCCGTGCCGAGTATGGTGCACATGGATTCTAGACCTAGATTTACCTGGGTTCACTTGCCCGCAGCCAACGTAGGTTTACACTGCCCTGAGCGATCTGATCATAGCTAACTTAACAAGATCGTCTGGATGAATGTGAGTTTTGTCAACACCATCTTGCGTTGAAACCTGGATAGTACATTAGCCAGTGTGCTAATGAGCACTACAGGACCTCCTGCAGAGAATCATGAAGGATGGTGACTACGGAGCCGACGACTTTCGAAATGTTTCTTCATTTCTTCAGGAGAGTTGGGGAGAGATACCTGATCGTACGTCCCCTTCACGAATCATGAGGCCGCGAATTGTGCTTCGAGGCCCGCAGCCTCGACGAGAACAGAGACAACACGACAAGACCTACTCGAGAGGAGAGGTATGTTGGAAGGAAAGAGGATATAAAAGCCAGTTCAGAGAAGAAAGGAGACGAAGATGGAGGTGTCAAGCAGGGCGCCGATGTCACAGGCAATGACATACTTAAAAAGGATGCCGATATGAAAGACTCGGCGAAGGGTAAGGTACGAGGGACAAAATCGGATGATGCAGATGGAAAAACACAGACTTTAATCCCAGCGTCTGCCATCTATGTAAGTTTTTATCCCAACTCCTGCTTTAACTTCTAATCATGGATGATAGATGCCATATCTATCCTTTTCCACTCACTATCGGGACGACACGAGTCTTGAGCCTGTTGATAACACCGATTCTGAAAAGGCGAGACTCGAGCAGCTACGAAAGGCAAAGGAAAGCTACAATGGCCTGCTACAAGCCTACGATGGCTCAGTCATCCATGGGTCCCCAACACTCGATGAATGGTACTACCATTTCGCGGACGATCGCGAATCAACGAAGGACAAGATTTACCGGAATCAAACACAGGTCGTCTCCAAGAGCCTGGAAGCCGATGTCAGTAAGCTGACCTATTGGCCTTTGCTTCGAGTCAATCAGCTCCGGATATGGACAATCGACAACAATAAGACTCCCCGAACCATCTGAACATGCGACTTGCTAAGATAGTATCAGAGTGGATCATAACTGCCACTTCCTCCCAGGCTGACGGTGATAATGACACGCTACTGGAAGGTATCCTACATCATCTAAGCAAGCAGATTGAAGCCCAGGGGAGTCGCTCTCAACCAAGCACTGTGCTTGACATGAGCAAATTGACTGTCTATTATTGCATTGATTCTTTTGAAAGGCAACGCAAGCTTCATGGTCAGAGCAACAGGTCGGAATTGCAAACTTCAATCCGTCAAATCTTTTCCAATGCCATCAACATCATCGTACATGAAATCTTTCAATTCTTTTGAGTCTCACTGCTGATAACATAACAGGGCAGAAACGAAACAACAGTTTTCGACGAGTTCAGTAGCAAGGCAAGAAAACGGCGGAACCAGCTGTATCATAAATCTGGAACAGAATCTCCAGCAGACGAGGAGATCAAGGAGACTATCAAGAACGCAGAAACTCTGTACTGTGATATCAAGGATATTCGCGACGAGCTCAGCATTCTCAAGTCCATCACGCAGTACCAGAAAACAGTCCAAGATGGACTGATGAGCGGTAACACCACGGCATTCAATCTCACTGCTACTTACATGGCAAATGATCTTCAGGAGATGGATAAAGTGGCAGTCAGGATCCAGGCGGCTGTAAGTTAGTACAGCAAAGTCGAGATAGCAACTGACAGATGCAGCTCAACACCACACTTTCTTTACCGCAAAGCGAGGTTGCTAATCTTCAAGCGACGCTATCAGTGGAGCCGGGTCAACAGGCCGCTAAACAGTGGCGGACACTGATGGTTTCTACTGTTGTGACTATCTTATTCGTGAGTTACGGTAGCTCTTGAACAAGACGATATACTGACAAACTCCCACTAGCTACCTCTATCGTTTCTATCGTTTCTTTTCGCCATGGACGTTGAAGCGTTTCAGAAAAGTCCGCGCTGGGCTTTGGCAATTATTTGTAGGTTTGCCCTCATTCTCATCGGCTCATCAATTGACTTTAGCTCGTTAGTTTCTGCCTCACTTGCCTTCTTTGTCCCTCTGGCAACCTACGCGATCTACTCCAAAGAGATTAGTGACTTGATCATGAGTCGAAAGAAGAACGGTAACGGTATCAATGGTGAAGAGGTTGTGAGAAGAGGAACAGGCCTCTCTGTTAAGGGAGGTTTGGAATACACGGCTCCTAAAGCAAATGGGGAACTGGAGGACGGTATGAGTGGAGCCAACACTAACTATATTACGGGGAGAATGTCCTTGCGCTCTCGATTTCCTATAGAGGGAGCAGGTCATATACAGATGAATGGGAGGAGACTAGGAGAGATACTAGGACATTGCTCAGTTCTTCCAAACTACCGGATGAGGAAGCGGGACAGCCTTAGCTTGATTACACATACTCTTTTCCAATGTTTATCAATGTTGTTAATACTCAGTACTTCCCTATCTTGGAACCTCCATGCTACGGGTATAGGCGATGGTGGTAATACATAACAAGAACATCCTGTTAGTTTCTGCCAACACATAAGTTCGCCTCTGAGAAAGACATAACACAAAGCAGTCTTAGGGTGAATTAATATAAGATATCACAGTTATATCACCTAAGTTCATAATTTACATTTCAACTCTTCAAACGCTATATTGCATGTCTCTTGTTCTAATCAAATATATGTTTTTCTATAAGGTTCTCATAAACATCTTTTTATCTAGAAGGTCTAATGAGACCAGTAAATCTAGCAATAAGAGGCTCGTCAAGTTTGAAATAGTACAAAAGAGGTCGTCAATAAAAGTGCAAATACACCTACATATTTGTTTATAGCAGAACTCACCCAGCCATGCTTGCTAATAACCACAACTTTGTTCTGAAATATCACCAAGGGAGGCCGTTGATCGAGTGCTAAAGATACAATTCTATGTGTGCCTGCCCAAATGATTTATTGATCTGAATGGAAAACACCTTGATCAAGTTCTTATTCACAAAATGCCGTTGTCGAGATGAACTGCCGCGAAAGACTACAAGCCCAAACGTCCACTCGAATGTATTTACCATAGCTTTCGTATCCTGTTGATTACCACTAGGCCACTCAACTAAGGACACGTAGACTTTACACAAGAGGCTACGGCACCATGGCTTTCATCTGTCTCAATATTTGTCATATTACAAGTCCCCAGTCAGCAAGGCGAAAGAGACGCCTGGGTGAACAGTCTTGACGCGTTGATTAAACTTCTTGCAAGACTGCCATGGCCCCTCATATCCTTCCGGTTGATGCCGTTCTCTTTGGCCCCATCGATCGGGCCGTCCCACATGCCGTACGCGACTCCATGATACTGAAAGCACCCCGCAAATAACGTGGAGGGGAAGACTAAGCTGCCGGCCCGGAGCTAGTGGAGATTTGAAGTTAAAATCAGATGTGCTTATGACCTGCCTCGCAAGAAAGTTCCCAGCTGGGTTAGCGGCTCAGCGGCTCAGGTAAGGTACCCCATGGGGAACCAGCAGTGATCTACGCCCCCAGATGGCAGTGCCCTTGCATCGTAAATCCTGATAGAAGACAAAACCGTATTTGACTACCAAATTAAGCCAATCTTTTCACATGCGGAAGCCACCATCCGAGGTAGCAAACAAGAGGGCGAATTCACAGGCAAGATGATTCAGTATATATGGCATGCAGTCTCATCTTCTCTTCTCTCCTAGTTCGCTGGACATCAGACCTGCTTATAACATTAACGCTATCTTACCCAAACACCATGTTGTTTTTCGATGCCTGCACTTTAACTCTGGCAATCTTTGCCGCCACTGTTTTGGCTGCTCCCAAACAGCCCAGAGCGGGACCACCTTCGGTTGGAACAACCCTCGGCACTTACGTCGGGTATTCTTTCTTAGGAACCGACGCCTTCAAAGGCATACCTTTCGCCTTACCGCCTTCGGGAAAGTTGCGTTTGCAGCCACCGGAGCCCATAAAAGAGCCGTTTGGTACCATCAAGACCCTCAAGGTCCCACGGGCCTGTCCCCAGGGCGGTGCTTCCGATGCATCTACTCCAGCTCCCGCAGAGTGGCTGACACCTGAGGTGTCTGAAACTCTGGCGAACATAAGCGCCATCTCGTCGGTAGAAGCAAGTCAATCAGAAGACTGCCTTACCTTGAACGTCCATAGGCCGTCTGATGCAAAGAAAGGGTCTAACCTTCCTGTTCTGTTCTGGATCTACGGAGGCAGTTTTGTTGCTGGTTCGACCGAAATTTACGACGGGACCCAAATTGTGAACTTTGCATCGTCAATGGGTAAGCCCATCATCTTTGTGGCCGCTAACTACCGTCTTGGTGCTTTCGGGTTTCTGCCAGGCAAAGAGGTCAAAGAGGCCGGTGTTGGAAATCTCGGACTTCTAGACCAGCGGCAAGCTATGAAGTGGGTTGCCGACAATATCAGAGAATTCGGTGGCGATCCTGACCGGGTCACAATTTGGGGAGAATCTGCTGGCTCTGCCTCAGTTTTTGATCAGCTCGCTCTCTACGACGGCGACAATACGTACAAGGGGAAGGCACTATTTCGCGGTGCGATTATGAACAGCGGAACAATTGTACCCCTGCAATCGATCGACAGCTCTAGGGCACAGAACGTTTTCGACACGATAGCCAAGCAAGGTGGCTGCGCTGGAGCAAAAAACAAGCTAGACTGCCTCCGAAAGCTCGATTACAACGACTTCCTCAGCGCTGGCAATTTTGTCTTGAACACAGGGAATAAGGAGGTCCCAACACTACCGTATCAGCCACGACCTGATGGGAAGACCCTGACTACGTCACCGGATGTCCTGGCCAAGCAGGGTAACATTGCACCAGTCCCTTTCATCACTGGCAGTCAGGAGGATGAAGGGACCCTCTTCGTACTTGGCGCCAAACTCTCCAACACAAGCGACGTGGTCCGCTACTTCAAGAACGTCTACTTCACAGATACCCCGAGAAGCAAGGTTGAAGACCTCGTCAACTTGTACCCAGATGATCCCTCTGCAGGAGCCCCGTTCCGGACTGGGGGTTCCAACAACATTTACCCTCAATTCAAACGAGCTGCCGCAATTGTTGGCGACGCGTCATTTTCTCTAACTCGGAGACTTCTGTTGGACGACGTTGCATCCGTGCGTCCATCTACCAAGATGTGGAGCTACCTTGGGGTCTACGATCACCTACTGCCCGTCATAGGAACCACACATGCTACCGACATTCTGCCTCTGTTTGGTTTCACTCCCGGCTTCAATCAATGGAGTATGCAGAACTACTACATTAGTTTTGTCAATGATCTTGACCCCAATACCAGCAAAAGTCCCCTTTTGCCCGAGTGGCCCCAATGGTCAAAAGGCAAGGAGCTGATGCAATCTGGAGCGCTTATAAACACCATTGTTAAAGACAACTACCGACAGTCAGCCTACAAGTTTATCTCCGGTAAAGTTGCCGAGTTCAGAGTCTAGTATTTCTTGGAATACATCTTGACGCGTCGCGCAACGATAGCATGTAGCATAGGGTTAATGACGCAGTCACTTCCATACGCAGTATCGTTTGTCAATCACTATCTATTACATCGTCATCTTGAACATTGCGGTGACGTGTCACGCAGTAATAGTCTAAGTAAACAGCATTTAATATTATCAAGTATCTCATGGTATCCCCGGATAAAGGTTCGCATGTGAAAGAAACAATAATGATCAACGTGATGCAAATGGCCCCCATTGCTCGACACCCCATAAGTCAGCCGAGTTCCCTCTGTTTTTGGTTGTATATCTCCATCCTCAAAGACCTAGCTGCTGTGGAAAGGGGCGAAAGTGTCTCTCCCGGATGTAAGATGCACACACTGGCTAGTTGCGTGGAAGCTAGATTAGAAGCCCCATCCACGGAAGTAATAAGAAGATATTACTGTTACTACTGCTGGGTCAATCACAACTAGTGGCCAGCCCTTATATCTAGCAGCAGTCTTGATGTCTTAGAGAGCACCACGGTAGACAGAGCAGGTTGAATTGTGGCATGTGTTCAATATGATGCAATGAAAGGCAACTGTATGATGACTGCTGAGTTGAAGAAGATTGAAAAGGTTGGTGCTAAATCATAATACAAAGCCTAGAACGAAAATAGTGATTGGCCTTCTCTAGCTAAAAGTCCTGAGTTCTCCCACCCTGCTTCTCAGAACTTCAAGTCGGGATTGATGAACTGATCTCCCTGGCTGGTGTTGATGTCTCCACTGGGGAAGCCCTTGGCTCGCTCCTCCCTGTAGGTCGTATAATTACCAGCCAATTCATCCTTGGTGTAACTGCTCAGACGTAAGATTATGTCCCCGATCGCCATTTGCTGTACGCGCAGTCTGTCGAAGTCGACGGCATCAGCTCCAAATCCCGGGGCCCAGAGGCTCCACGGTCCGCTGATGAATGCCATGGTAGGAACAAGCGCTTGATGATAGTAGGTCCCAATCCCGCCAAAAGAGAGATAGGCTGGAACTTTAGATACATTCTTAGGTGGAAACCCGGGAGCGATGATTGTTTTATCGAGTTTCCTTTCGCGGGCGACTTGGGTTGCAGCCACGATGGCGGGCTTTACAGGGCCGACAGCCCACAGAAGTGTTTCTCCCTCATCGGTGAACTCTAAGATATTCCCGTAGGTGCCTTTTGGGGCTGGTACTGGAAGAATCTCACGAGCTCCAAGGTGTTCTAGCGCAACAACAAATGACGTTGTCCCATTAGTATCGTAGGTAGCATCAAGAGCAAGAGCGACGGTCTTGTCAGAGTCCTTCTGATATGCCAGATGCGATGCCGCAAAAACAAATTTGATCGTAGCGGGTCTAGCAGACACAGGCAAAGTGGCAAAATACCTTGCGAGAGCAAGAAGTGCGGCCGGGCCGTTTTCCTGAATATAGGTATCTCCATCGGTGTGTGTCGCCACTACTATGGTTTTGTTTGTCTGCCCAGGAAGTGTTGTGATGAGGTGTGGAACTTCTACGGGGCCTGTCGTCGCGTCGATGCGAATCGATCCCTTTCGTTTGGCTTTAGCTGCGGCTCGAATCTGTTGATACTATGGGCATGTGTTAGCTGACTATTGTCTCCCTATTGAATGAAGTAGACATCGAAACTTAAGGGGGTGATGGCCATGACTTTGACGAAATTTACCTACCTGCTCCGCTCCCGTGAAGATTGCGGGAATTGGCCAGTGGATTCCAGAGTGATGACTGTAGTAGGACTCCAACTGATCGCGTGAAACGTTAAAAGCGGAGATGTAGCCCGCCGCTCCACCAAGGCTCGACGCAAGTAAGTCGTCCGCCGGAGGAGTCACAAATGGACGAGTGTAGGTTCCATTGGTAGTGGTGTCACGAGACGCATAGTAAGATCCGGACTGTATGAGGGCTTCGGGAATTGGTAGTAGGTTGTACTATAATCAACCATCAATATACCTGAATGGAAGGATCGACTGACAGAACCATCAAAGAGAAAAGCTGGAACCTACATCACGGACCACGATTCTTCCTTTGACATTAACGCTTTTGAGTGCGACGTTGTTTGGCACGTACATCAGTTGACCTTAGATGCTTAGTAAAGGATATGATGGATGGGGTTGGGAGGCTGCCCAAGTCAAACATACCGGAGATGTATGAGCCGTTGGTCGGCAAACAATATCCCATCGCGCTTACGATATCAACTCTCTCATTTCCAATCTTGAACCGCGCAGCCCCGTACAGAGAGTTCCCATCTGGCTGCCATCCCGCAATCTCGAAGTGGCTCTTTTCTACCTTAAGTCCAGGCATTCCACTGAGCTGACACTCGATGAAGTCGACCACTTTCTTGTGGTATAGGCTCCCAGGAAGTCGGAGGCCACCATCACAGACCTTTGACACAAGATGTTTGATCTCATGTACGGAAGGGAATTTGCTGCTGTCCACGGACCGTAAGGAAGACTCAGAGCTCACCAGAGGCATGAATGCTATGCCGATAGCGAGGAGTAGCTTGAAAGGAACCATGGCCTGCCGATGATTTGAGGAGCAGGGTACAATATGTCCGAATCAGGAGTTGTTGGAATTGTGTAGATTCTTGTGAAACACAAGTGGATTTATAGCAACCCTTCGAGCTAAACAAACTTACCATGTGTCCCTCACGTGTTACCGAGGGTATGCATAAGCAATATTATTTCCCAAGCCGTAAACTTATTCATGTCCAATGGTTCAACTGGAATATGAGCCTGTGAGTTTGCCGCCCGAAGTGGTCGATATCATCAGGCGAGGCGGCTCGCGAGTTCACAGTCGATCATCGTCGGTGGATGCTCCCCACATATCCTTAAATCATGCACCCCACGCTCGCAAGCTTTTTCTCAATCTAGCTAGCCTTCCCCACGAATGGCATTTTGTAGTACGGGAATGTTGTGACTTGCTTGGCCTTATTTGTGCCAATAGTTTGTGCATCAGTTTGGACCTAGCCAGGCAGGTCTAACAGCCACATCCAGCCGCCTTCACCCACTCGCCGATGTCCTGGTTCTCGGTATGAAGGTAGGGGAGCGGTGATGAGCGCTTTACTGAACTCAAATTCAACTATTTTCTTTTTTCTTTTCTTGAAAATTCATTTAAGGACTTTTTGGAATTAAATTGTAAGAATCCGAACTGGACCGTATTAAGTGAATTGAGCTGGGATGAAGTCTTGATAAGGTTGTGGAGCTTGGAAGTGGCATCACCGCTGGAGAGTAGCTCCCGGGTAACATGGCGGAATGCATTGAAAACTGGCTGAAGATACTAAGCGCTGTATTAGATGACTGACTCTGAATTTATTTCAATCGATTTAATATCTTAGACTGGATGAGATTGACGACAATATTTCCAGCTTTTCATTGCCTGGAATGAACTAGAATTCAGAGGACTTGAGTCGATTAGTACTCGGTTAGTGACAATTTATTGCCACGAGATGCGGAGGTTACCACGCAAATGGAAGGCTATCTCATTTCTGAGCTCGTCGGTTCGACTCTTAAGTCTATACACGTTATTGCGAGATAATGGGACGATAGTGCGGCCCGTCCTCAAACTATCCACGAAGAACGCAATGGCTAACGCCGTAAAAGTGATGAGTTTCCAACGTCCTGGTTCCAGTATCCACCCTAAGGGAAAGGAGTCTCATCATACGCTATATTATATTCCATTTGCTCACGAGATACTATGTAACATGCTAGAGAAATGTAGTGTGTAACTAAGTAGGTCATAATCTGCCCTGCGCGTGCCGAACTGCTCGGTTTTCTCCGTCCCGTAGGGTCCTACGCAGAATCTTACCACTTGGGCTTCTCGGGATGATATCGACGAATTTTACACCGCCCTTCAACCATTTATACCCTGCTCTTCTATTTTCCACATATTTTGCGAATTCCAATCTTAGGGCCTCCTCGACTTGTGATAAAGAGTCAGTGGTGCGAACCAAGACGGCTTTTGGGACTTCACCCGCGCGATCGTCCCTGACCTCGCCGCATATCAAACACAAACACGATGGTTCCATTTCAATTAAGTATTGGACGCTTTAGCATGTTATATGACACCTATCCTCATTTGGGATATCAATAGTGGGTAGCACAAAAAGCAGTCTGTTGCCGGAAGGTCCGCTGTACTCGACTGGTTGCCAGGAGATTGGTTAACAACTCAAAGCCCATGCGATTTTTAGCTTGAACAGCTATCAATTGAAATAGTTTCGTTTTTCATGATCGGCTAACCACACTCTGATGCCATTTCAGTTCCCGATTCTTTCACTTAGCATTATTAAGTTTACCGAAATAAGAAACAAGCATTCCATCTGCCTATTTAGCAATAGATCATATATATTCTTATCTAGACCAGAAAGTATATATACACAAAGTTGTAGAGATTATTCAGTTTAAGACTGACATCTACAATACTACACGGAAACTCTTGAAAATATAATAGATCATAGTCCTAAACCTTTCTTACTCAAGCCTTAGGGCTTAAAGTATCCCGTCCAGAGCTTACGCAATTTACCCTCTGGGTCATACTTAGATGCGATGGCCCGGAGCCTTTCCTGATTCTCCTTCCCATAGCTACTAACCACATTCTGCAGTCTACCAGAGTAATTCATATACTCATAGCCAGCCCCAAAACCCCTCTTCTTAGCCATAGCATCCAAGTCCTTAACAAATCGGTTCGTCCTAGAATCAATCATATCATCGAGGGCCGAATCAGTCCAGGCCATCGGGATGGAGATGATGTAAGCAGGGTACTCTGCAGGTTTGAGTCCCATGGGGTTACCTCCATTTCTCTGCATCGCCTTGATTGTAGGATTGGTCAGTGGCTGGAAGACCATGCTCACGTTGAGAAAGTCTCCGTGAGCTTCCACATCTGCTCTAAGCTTGTTGGAGAAGTTGACGAAGGCTTTAGTGATATCATCCATGAACTTATTTCCATTCACGCCGTCGCGAATGGAAGTAGCATACCATGATTGCCTATCGCCAAAGACAGTTTTTGAGGTTACTCGAATCGTGCCTGAAATGTTCGCGATGAGTGTGTCATTAGAGATTGGCTCCGGAAGCTGAGAGAATCCCTTCATGGTGTCATACTTGCCCCCAGGCGCGTATGGGGAGGAGAGATCCATATGAAAGCCGTATATCGTTGGGATAGGCTCGAGGTGACTGGCGGCGCCGCGATATGTCAAGCCAAAAATCAAGTGCGAGTCGGGGTCCTGGCCCGAGTGCACCTTCTCCCTGGTGACCTTGGTAAAGGTATTGAGGACCTTGGCAGTGTCGTTGGAGGACCATACACTAAGTCGGCTCCAAACATCGCCTTGCTCATATGCTTCGAGGTCGAAGCGGGTAACAATACCATAGCTAGATCCGCCACCGCCTCGAAGAGCCCAGTAGAGGTCTCGATGTTCGACTGGATTCGCGTTGATAATTTCGCCAGAAACGAGAACGATCTGAAAGTTTCGGACGTTATCGCAGCCCATGCCTCGCCTGCCTGTCAGAAAAGACATGCCACCTCCCAGGATGAAGCCTGAAACGCCGACCATAGGGCTGCGGCCGCCGACCACAGCAATACCATGGGGCGTAACAGCGTCAGTTACATTGATCCAGCGGGCACCTGGGCTGACTGAGACTGTGGAGCGATCGGGAGAGACCTTGATGTCGTTCATCACATCCATGGCAATGACCACTCCGTTTTGAATGTTAGATCCCTTTTGAAACGCGGTATGTCCCCCACTCCTGACAGTGAAGGGGCTGTTGTGCTTGGCCAAAAGCACCATGGTCTTGGAAACGTCTTCTGGGGAAGTGGGAAGAACAATACAGGAAGGCGTCATATCCTGTCTCCCAGACCAGTAGACGTTTGACTTATTGTATGCAGCCGTGTCCTGAAATGCCACTTTGCCTGGCACATCGTCGTTGATGACCTCGCACTTCATCCATAATTAGCTTCACCGGATACTTCGCTATTTAGAAGGGATACCTACGATCGGTGTGCTGCCTGACGGGTAAGCGAGACATAGCAAGCCTTGCATCAAACCTGGAAGTAGCAATTTGGCAATGGAGGCTTGCATCTTGGAAGTTGTAGTAGAATAGAATCAGTAGTAGGTGATAGAGTGGTGATGATTGCAATGCAAAGGAGTTGCAGGACGCTCATGGTGCGAGCATATGGTCCAATTTATAATTTAGAGGCTCTCCCTAACAACGGACACAGCCTCGTCGTTTCCTTTGAGCCTCAATAACGATGAACTTACAGTGTCGCTCCTTGCACACCTGTCGGATATCAAACACGGCCAGGGGTGACGGATCGATACTCGTACACAATCGTGGCTCATGCCTGACGTTGGCATCTGAAGGAGAGATTAGCTCGCTTAAGCAATTTAGAGTTTAGCAACTATTTTGGGTTAAATTAAGCGATAACGAGAACGAAAGCTTATTTCAAGCCTTTGGCAGATCCTGCTCAATAATAGGTGTTGGGAGTCCAAAAACAAGGTTACACTTATTGTTCCGATGATATAAAAACAAATCAAGACAAGCTTGAACCTGAAAAGACTCAATAGAAATGCATTTGAATACAGGGATCAACTCTCTAACAACTAAGTAGTGATCTTACTTTCTCCTGAGCTGTGCCGGCTAACTTGATTCCATACATAGATTCAATTTGCTTTAATGTTTCTTTACAGACTCGCGCTTGCGTGTCTGTGCTATAGCTTGACTCAGCCACCAAAGCAAGAGGCCATATCAGCTCATAACAGACAATGCCTTTGTAATGAGGGTTCTTTATGGCTCGTCCCTCTTTATCAACCTCGCCAAGACAATACGGAAGACTACTACAAACCTGGTCAGTCAACTGCTTAAGATGTGACTCCGCAAGACTTGCAAACTGTCCTGTGAATTCCTTGGGCATGTTTCCACTGAGTGATCTGACTGTGACCAGGGTTCGACAACAACGGATGATGCCGTGGTAGAAGATTATGCAGGTAGCGTGGAACATCATCCAGATAATCCCTAGCCACTGATGAGAATATGTGACGAGAACACGGCCATCGTCACCGACCGTAACTCCCGGTGTCCATGCTACTGAAAGTGATTGTTTCTAATCCTCCATATGTATATGAATACACCATGCATCAGTAATCGAAGAATGCAGGAGCTCCGACTGGCGCAGCTGTGCTTCATGGTCATCATGTGATTTTCCCAGTCTCTCGGAAAGAGCAGACCAGAAACGTCCGATTTTTGCAACCAAGACTGTGAGGCCGGTAGGATTATCTCGGGTATCAGGCTCTGGGTATGGAACGGTCAAGCATTCGAAGCTTGTCTTCGCGAGAAAAGCATGGATTTGCTATGGAGTGTCAGAGTATATTCTTCAGATTGGTCCGGATATCCTGTAGGACTCACCAGCTGCGAAAAAACCCAAGGGTATAAGGAATAGCCTGGTAGTTTGCTCAACAAAATCTCGTTGCGAAGGTTGAGAAAACCGTTGACGCCTCTTAAATGGGCCATCTGATTGCTGAACACTTCCCCATCTGTTTCCTAGAATGATGAAGTCAGAAGATGAATACGTAACCATCAAGCTGAGGTCAGATACCTCGAACTGGTGCAACAGCATAATAGCGGCCAAAGTGTCGTCCTGCCAAGTCTTAGACTCCCGGGCCAGAACTGCGCCCACAGATCGCAGGGCCACACCATAGTATCTGCGAGCCGCTTCATGCAGTGCCGATGACTTATAGTGGCGCGACAGAGCTAAATAAGCTGAAGCACGCGTGGCTGGTCTTAGTGGTGAGGAGGACGGTGACTTTATGACCAACCCTGGGAGGAATTCAAGATGGCCTGAGTATACTCCCGGTAATGCATCGATGCTGAATTCTTTCAAAAAGAAAATGAAGCATTCCTCGTCGCACATTGGGTCCGACGGTCGCAAGCCAAGTTGCCTCATGTTCAATTGGGACGAGGGGTCTAGCGACGTCCCCTCTGATTCTGTTACCGCAAGACAGGGCGGAGAGGATGCCAGCGCCGGTATTGGTTCCCTCTCATCTTTCAGCTGGTCCAAGAGTGGGGACAAACGTTTCCCTTGCGGTCCATCGCACAAACGAAACTCGAGGGGCCTGTCGTAGCCGGGGCAAACAGTGTTATACAAGTCACAGCGGCGACAGCCCGGCCGCCTTTGGTCACACTGTTTGGCAGGGACAAGGCCTCATTCAGTCACGGGTCGCCAAAAATGCTGACATGACATACCTTGACTTTTCGCTTCCTACAAAGGGCACAGCCCGTGCTTCGTGCGCCTGGATAGACCATGTTCAACCACTGCGGGTATTTTGGGCCATGATTGTGAAATCGTGAAGGGTCAAGACAGGGGATGCGAGCTAAGGAGTTTCGTCGGCAGTCGGGCATAATTACGTAGTGCATTTTTTAACCGAAAACGAGCTGTGCCACGTTGGGACTTGCATGTGGTCGGGCTGCATCTACGCGCACAGCCAGCGATCGGCGTAGTGAGAATCAGACATCCCTTCCATACTGTTAGATCATGATTTGCAATGTCGTGGAGCAGTTCACATGAAGCCAGAGGCACCTAGCAATAGAACCTTTGCCTTTGTGGATCTGGTCCTGGGCTTTGGAAGCAAGACTGACGAAGTGGGGGAACAAAATGGGGGACAAGAACCGTGGTACAGAGAGGATACGAGAACAAGAGAATAGCAACACTACGTGAACGTATGGTCTGTTCACTAGTATCGGAAGACGTTTGTTAATAATGTTGAAAGTGGCTGCTACAACTACAATAGCACTAACTAGATCAGCCTCGAAATTTTCTTCCACGCCACAACCTGGATCCAGGTGCTGATAAAGCTTGAGGACACTTTTGAGGAAGATTGCCGTTGGACAAATGAGTGCTACTAGTACAGAGTGGGCTAGACTCGACAGACACAACTTGGCTTAAAGCGCGCGGCACGGCGAAATGACGGAGGTCGCTACTTGGTTTGAGACACGCCGAAAGCACTTACTTTGATCAGGAAAGACTAATAATTATCAATCATGTACCGGTATCCCGATCTACTATAGAACCTTCCCTGCATCCCACTCCCCGTTTTCGGCTCACATTCTACTCAGACTCTGGAGGCCCACATTGTATTTATCAGCATGATCGGGTAAAGCCGATACAGTATTGATGTCACCAAGGGGTGATGCCGCAGGAATAAATATAAGATCAGGTAGCCAGAGGATCTGGGCAAACATCTACATCAGTTCGAGTCTATAGTTAGCTCCTCACTTCTTGAACATCTTCTTTCACCATCGCCGTTATGCTTCGAACCTCGCTGCTTGCGGCCTTGGCCTTCTCCGGCTCCCATGCCTACGACTCGCTCCTCAAGTTCAACGGCGCCCCAACCTACGAAAACCGAACAATTGAGGAGATCTACCAAGCTGCCTTGAAAGAGGGTGGAATAGTCACGTGCTGGCATGGTGGTGATGAAACATACCAGCAAGATGGCTTGAAGGAGGCTTTTGAGACCCGTTTCCCTGGAATGACCCTCAATATCACTGTCGATGTCTCAAAATTCCACGACGGCAACATTGATCGACAGTTGTCCACTGGTGGCCTTTTAGTGGATAGTATCATCCTCCAGACTCTTCACGACTATCCTAGATGGGACCACGAAGATGCGCTGCTCCGCTATGCACCTATGAATTTTGAAAAGATTCATCCTGCTTTCCGAGATGTCCGGGCAGCGTGGTATGGCGTCTCGATTTTCGCCTGGACCTTCATTTCCAACAACAACCGGACTAGCGAGAGCCCTCGTGAATTTGCGGACTTCCTCAAACCCGAGTTTAAGGACAAGCTCGTCTTAACGTATCCCAACGACGACGATGCAGTGCTCTATGCGTTTGATTTGATGTGAGTCGCTTAGTTATGCTCAAAGTTCTTAACATGCCCATATGGACTACTAACATGTGATCATAGCATGCAAGAATTCGGCTATGAATGGTTCGAGGAGCTTCTTAAGCAGAACCCACGATGGGTTCGTGGAACAGGAACTCCATTGACGCTGCTGAACGATACCAACAGCACTGCGGCCGCGACATTCACTGCCGGAATGGGCCTCCTGTCATCGGAAAACTTGGACGTCACCATCCCTACCAAGGGGTCTTTCGTCACTTGGGCGCAGCGTGCGGCTATCTTCAAAGATGCTCCTCACCCCGAAGCAGCCAAGCTGCTGCATAACTTCATGTTGAGCTACGAGCACCAAAACGGAACTGGCAGCTGGAGTGTGTTGAAAGATGTTCCTGCTCCTGAAGGCTATCCCGATATTATGGATGTTCCCTCCACTAACCCGGTTGAGTTTGAGCGTTTCATGAGTGACCGAGTTCGTGTTGAGAGGCTCAAGCTATTTTTCGAGGACAAGATTGGAACAGCTCAAGGACTGAGCCCTCTGATTGACGACCTGTAGACAGGGTCGGCATGCGCAGCCTCCATACCTGAGGAAAACTGGTGATAGGTACAGGAAACCTGATGCCTGACCAAATTATATTCTTTCGTCTAGCTAGACCCATTTTAACACAGCTTTAATAGTGTCGCCTTTCTCGGTGTCCGAAAACGCGTTCTCGAAATCTTCTGCCTTATAATACGTGATGAGTTCCTCCAACGGGTACGCCCCTTCTGCGTGCTGCTGAATTAGAAATGGTATCATCTAGAAAGTCAATTAGATCTCGACGACATGATATGGTGCAGTTCGCTACACATACCTCCGTGGCGATACTCTCGCCCTGGTGGCAACCGACGTACTTGCGGCCGTTAATCAGATGTGCAAAAATGTTGACACTGGCACGGACGTCGGGGGCCGGAGCTCCAACGCTACAGGCGTGTCCTCGGCTGCCCAGTGAGTCGATCATGGACGAAACAGCTTGTGGGTTGCCAGAGCAGTCGAGGGCGTATTTGACACCATTAGGTGGGCACAGGGACTTAATGCGGTCGACGATATCCTTCTCCGATGCCAGGATGACGTCGGTTGCACCAAGTTTCTTGGCCAACTCTAGACGAGAAGACATCATATCGATAGCGATGATGCGTCCAGCCTTGCGCAACTTTCCGGCCATAACGGCACTCATACCTACCGAGCCGACACCGAAAATGGCCAGAGAAGTGCCAGGCTGGACATCCAGGGTGTTAAGAACAGCGCCAGCCCCTGTCTGAAGCCCACAGCCTAGGGGAGCAAACAGGTCCAAGGGCGTGTCTAGTGGAACCTTGACTACGCTTTTCCCGCTGACCACGGCGTGGCCTGCAAACGAACTCTGTCCGAAGAAGTGGCCGTGGAGGTCTGCGTCGTTAACACCCGATAACTTCAGCGCGGACGTGCCATCACCTCGGCCACCACCAAAGTTCAGCTTCAGAATAGATTGACAGTAAAACTGATGGTTACTAGCACATTCCTCGCAGGTTCCGCAAAAGTTGTAACTCAAGATGACCTTATCGCCTGGTTCGACAGTATTGATTTCCACTCCTTTAGCCAGAACGACACCGGCGCCTGCAAGAAAATCAGTATTTCTACACATAACATACTGTATAACCGTTTTCCACCCATACCTACCTTCATGACCAAGAACAATGGGGGCCGGTGCAGGCAATTTGCCCTTCATACACAAGAGGTCGGTATGGCAGACTCCAGTGGCGTGGATCTCAACAAGAACCTCGTCTGGCCTGAGCTCGCCAAGGACGATAGGCTCCAAAGCGACTGCTTTGTTGTGCTCACGCAGCACAATGGCATCAGTTGTTCTAGACATGTTCGAGAGTTGTGTCACTACGGCTACAGGTACATCAAGATCTGCCTCGTCTTTATTAGAGATCGATTGTTCATGTAACAAACGTGGCGGCAGAAATTGGGTCTTTCCAGAAGATGGGAATGTGCTCGGAGCACTTGCCTAAAAAAGCCAGACTTGTCCAAGGGGTACTGTGCAGCGGTGGATGTGGGATACCCCCCATCATCGATTTTGTATTTGTCCAGTTAGTCCAAGCCCAGTAGCGCCCTCCGGCGCTCCGGTTTGTACTCGTTCCGAGCTTCTCGCCTTCCGATTGCTCAGCCAGAATCCGTGACAGTGCCGAGCCAGCCAACTCCCAATCTCCGGCCTGGCATCAACCACCGCATAAGCGTTCGTCCCCCAAAGGAGAAGCTTGGTGCCTTAGGAATGCTAGATACCCGGAGTTCGGAAGGCAACATTCGGATACCGTATGCAGATATTCGGAACACCCCAAAAGCAAGCAGCATTATGTTGTTGGAGAGTCGAGATTCCCTGCATCACCCCCCGGATTCACAGTCAACTTTGTTCCCAACCCCCCCCTGAAACCCGCCCCAGGCACAGTGGTCCACTGCCCCGACTTTACCACTTAGCACTTTCTTCAGGATCTACAAACATCATCGGCTGTTGGGGTGTTCGTCAAACGACCTCTCAGAGAGCTCTATAAGCTACCACCTTGAGTCCTCGGTATACAATGCCTTCTCATCTGCCTCAGGCGGCCTCTATCATTACTTGAAACACAATAACCTGACGTCGCTCATTCCCATGACGCTCCCACCGCCCTGTAAATCTCTTTGACGTATTCAACTGTCAAGTCAGACCCTTGACCAACAGGGTAGAGCTTGTTCATGACATATACGATGGTCATCTTCCTGTCCAAGTCCATGATGGCGGCTGAGCCTCCCAAACCGGTCCAGAAACATATCCTTCCTTGAGGTAGCCACGTAGGCATCACTCCTTCACCGGTCAGACCAAAGCCGATTCCAAATCGTGTGGGCATGTTGGTGACCAAGTCTGTGCCATTCGACATCTGATGGAAAATCAAGTCAATCGTTTCCGGCTTCAGATATCGTTTTCCATCGACATGTCCGCCTAGAGAAATCGCCGAGAGGATTCTTGCAATGGAGCGCGCATTTCCGTGACCATTAGAAGCTCCGAGCTCAGCATTGCGCCACAAGGCGGTATTGGCCATCTCAGGGCTGAACGTCGGGTTCCCCATCACTCGTGTCGAAATCGAGTCAAGAGTAGGAGTGGAACTCGAGTTGGACCTGTTGCTCGGAGTAGCAACCCATGGGATGAGATTAGAAACCCGATGCAGGTCAGACTCGGCGACGCCAAGTTGGAAATCTGCACCCAGTGGCCCAGAGATGTCGTCTCGAATAAATTCTTTCAGCGTCTTTCCAGTGACCTTGCGTATGACCTGCCCGATCAAGAATCCATGTGTGAGTGAATGGTAGCCGGATGCCGTTCCCGGTGTCCACCATGGAGCCTGTGCTGCCAGCAGTGACATTGCCTTGTCAAAGTTGCATATATCAGCTAGGGTGACTGGCTGGTCCCAACCCGCAACTCCGGAGGTGTGTGAGATTATGTGCCTTATCTCAATGTCTTGCTTGGAATTTGCGGCAAATTCAGGCCAGTAAGTTGCCACTTTCTCGTAGGGGCTGATAATGCCTCGATCGATAAGGACGTGTGCTGCAAGGCTAGTTATGTTCTTGGTGGTAGAGAAGACGTTGACAATGGTGTTTCTGTCCCAGCGACGGGTGCGACTCTCGTCAAAGTAACCGCCCCAAATGTCGACTACATTGTGACCATCGATGTTGACAACGATCGACGCTCCGACTTCAGCTCCGTCGGATACGTGCTTGCCAAGCAACTCTCGCACACCGTTGAAAGTCGGCTCGCAGGTGCCTTCAACAAGATTCGCCATGGCCGCGGAAGCAAGTGGGGTTACAAAAATCGGGGTATAATGTTGCAAAGGCGGCAAAGAAGACTGACAAGACTGACAGCTTGTGAGGACCTCATCTGGGCTGATGTCTGATTGTATAGCGGTAAAAGTGGACTCGATAACGTTGATGATATCGGATTACAAATCTGCTGCTTGATAGCTAATTTTTGGGCTTAATCTGCATACTTAAAAGGACCACTGCAGGCATCCGAGCCTATAAGCTCTGATCCCGTTCCCAACTGTGGATGCTCGGATACACTCTCTCTTACCAAAAACGCATACCGGATCCCATCTTGATAGGCAGTTCAAAGTTTTAATTTTTCAAATTCTACATGCAGAAATGTCCTTATCACAAGTCGAATATCTCTACTGGGCTAGACATCTCGATGATGCAGTCCACGAGGGGACGTCCCGGCCAGTCTAGCCAGACTTGGAGCCGGAGCCGCGACCATCAAGCCTGGGACGAAAGATCTGGATTGAATGCTTTACGCCGAGTCGATATTTGTAGTAACCAAGAAAAAGGATTGGTCTCTCGGGATGCAGCGTCATAAAACGCAGCAGTTCATCCGATTATATCTAAGCGGTGGCATGTCAGCATCACAAATTGAATCACAACGATTTCGGCAAGCATGGCTGGTCTCGCAAAGACGGGGCTTCCCGCCGTACTACAGTTCTTCATCCCACAACATCCACCGCGCTATGGTACAAGGAGTCACATCTACTCAAGCTCAACTTCTCCGTGGTTTCGCCCGTCCTATTGACTGTGTAGGGAGGATTGTTTCCATTCACGGAAAGATTCCTCATTCAAATGATCAAGATGCCACTGGGGCACTATAGCCCGTGAATTGAGATTTCTCAGCCAGTATGATAGGCAGCTCTTCCTCCGCCAGGGAGTTGAAGGCAGACTTTTCTCGTGGCTTCCAGCCAAGCGCGCGCAATCTGTTGGCACGGCTCCTTGCATTTTGACCAACGACCGCCAAAGACCACTTTTCAAAAAGGTCGTCGTAAAGGTCAGTCAGAATCTATCGAGGGGAAACATCAGGGATCTTTCGAGGATTCTTAAGCGCCCTACCTATCTCCTCGGCGCATTCGCCCCATAACAACTCTTCACCATTTTCCGCAGAATACGCATTCTCAAGGACCTCATCTCCAGATATAGACTCCATATAGTGCAATATAGTCATGTATCCTCAGGCCAGGTCTGCGACGTAGACCCCCATTATAGCCTGCATAGCCTTAATAGCAAAACGAGTCATCATAGTCAGCTAGATCGAGAGGCAGTTACCTTTTCCCACTCCGTAGACACTAGGTGGGAGCACAATAGAAATCTTTGCTTTAGCGCCAAACTCGCTTCGGGCTTTAAGGATAGCGAGATCAGTAGAACGATAAGGAGCGTCATCAGCGATGCTATCAACAATCTCTAGCTTATCATCTTCAAAGAGCTTCTCGCTTTTATAGTCGCCATTTAATTTGTCGGTAATAGGGCTGCAGCCACTAGTGTAAATATAAATTATACTTTTGTCCGCTTAGGCACGCTCCCGGATGCCATCCAAGATTGAGACAGCGGACGGCAGATGGTCGGCTGATGCGGTGCGGAAGATAATGTCGGCATCACTCGTGCCATTCTTGACGACGTCATGATCGTCTAGCGACCCAAGGATAGTCTTGGCCCCGAGCTTCTCAAGGCTCGCCCGAGCCTCCTCCCTTCGTACTAGTGTAGTAACTGGGTAGCCCTCGGACAAGAGCTCCCCCAAGATCTGGAGGCCGATAGGTCCGGGGCCAATGAGTAGAACAGGGGCTTTATTGGTCATGTCGAATGTGATGGATATGGGAACAGTAAGCTAGGGGGAACACAGCATGATAGTGACGAGGTTGCCTCGTCATTTATAGAGCTATTGTGCTGTGTCAAAATAACGTTTTAACATCCCACACTTGCCAATTGGTACTAGACAACTGGGCTACTGCTGATCAATCTAGCCCTTGATCGGCCCGAAGGCCTTGAAACTCCTAGCTGTCAACAGGTCTGGACGCAGGAAATTTTCTTTCAAGATCTCGATGGGTGCAGAAGAGGTCTTGCGAATCACCGCCAAACTTTATACCGTACCCATCTAAACCCATCTATTCCCGTATCTTTCGTGTTGGTTGAAGATGGCAGGAATTGTTCACGTAGTGCAACTTCGGTTCAAGCCCGATATTAGCAGGGACAAGATCCAACAAGTCAGTTTTAGTATACCCCCCTGGAGAAACACAAAATAACGTTGGAAAGGTGATGGATGATCTCAAATCCTTCAAGGCAAAATGTGTCCTCCCTGAGAGCAAATAACCGTATATTAAGTCAGTGACGGCGGGAGAAGATAGCTCCGTTGAGGGACTGCAAGTACGAGATAAATCTGATTGCCAAGGTTATTTAGCTGTACTAATATAGAGTAACTATGAAGAGTGGCTTTACTTATATGATTATCACTATCTTCGAGAGTGTTGAACATCGTGACTATTACGCCAAGTCCGACCCTGTTTATTTGGCGCTGGGGGCAGATCTTGGTCCTGTGTTGGATGGGTTGTAGGTACTGGATATTGAAACATGAACTACCTCGACAGTGGTTATCATATGAGCATACATTCAGGAATAACACGATAGCATTCCAAAGAAATTTCATTTTGTCACCAGCCAGGTGCATTCACTCAAAAGCGACTTCAACCCCTTTCCGCCCATTCCCGAACCCGGTATCCGATATCTTGCCACTCAGTTTCCGCGCTTCCCTCCCCCACACAAACCACGCATCCTTCTTGAGCTGATCAAGTGTGAACTCTGGAATTCTGATCTCCTGAAGGTCGTCGCATCTCACGTAGGTCCTTCGGGACACATTGGTCAATTGAATTAACGATAAAAGAAGATTAGCATGGCCCCTGCACTAGACACGCTCAATCAAATAGCATCTCACGTAGGCGCTCTCATCCTTCAGCAACTGTGTCTGAGCCGTAGGGTAGAAACCAGTGGGTTCTTTATACTTGTAGACGGCGGTAAATTTGCCCTCGAGATAATCCTTTGCCCTTTGGATACCCCGAGCTCCAGCAGGTCGAGCCCCGGAGGGCAGGCAGTCCAGGTGTGTGGTACACCGGTGCCGATGAGAACCATGGTGTTAGGTGGGATGACATATACTTCACCACCAAGTTGAGTGAGCGCGACGCCGTTCGAGACTAGTATCTTTTCGACAATGTATCGGTTGCCGGGGCCGGATTCTTTTGGGGCCATATGGACGTGGCGAAGCATTATAAGGTTAACGTCGAAAGAAAAATGCCGTGCGGCCCGCAAAACGCTGGAGTAGTAGTATCAGCTCCGTGGCCTGGGCTGAACACTTGCAGCTGACCCGGGATATTCAGCTCTGGGGAGTAGGCGTCCTTTACCAGTATACCCTCGCCGTGGATTATCATGCTGCCATTGGGCAGCACATAGCCGTATTGAAACTCGGACGCTATGGCATTAATAATGAAAAATATTACCTTGGGACGTGGTTTGGGGTGAGAGGGAGAACTAGTTGAGATTGAAGGGAGCCGTGGTAAGCCACAAGAGAAATCATTTTATATTTGTAGTGATCAAGAGCGTGTGCCGCTATCCGATTGTGTTCAATTACATAATCATCGCAGCATGGCTGGACAATAACGCGGGCTTATAAATCCTTATTAGCGTTATCTTACCTTTTTGCCAATCGACTTCTACATAACAATCTGATTGGATTTACTATTACCTCTGGGAGGCCTTATCATCTCTTCTCATCAATTCTTACGGCCTCTGAAATATTTGCTCCTCAGACGTAATCAGGATTATCTAGAATCATCTCGCCTACCTTATCCCAACATGTCGTCAATGAGAGCCGCTGTTCTCCACGTCCCTGGCGGTCCGGAAGCACTGCGCCTCCAAGATGTCCCAATCCCTGTGCCACGAGATGGCCAGGTCCTCATTCAGGTCCGAGCCTTTGGGTTGAACCGTTCCGAACTTTTTACCCGTCAGGGCCACTCTCCCAGCGTCCAGCTCCCCCGCATTCTGGGCATCGAGGCCGTAGGAACGGCGGTGTCATGTCCAGGCGGAGAATTTACGAAAGGCGAAATCGTTGCAACTGCCATGGGTGGTCTTGGTAGGGCCTTTGATGGTGGATACGCGCAATACACCTGCGTGCCAGCTCGCAACGTGCAGGTCATCAGTCCAGACGCCGCTGACGGCCTCGACTGGGCCACACTCGGTGCCATGCCTGAAATGTTGCAAACTGCGTGGGGCTCTTTGTTTAAGGCGCTGAAGCTAAGCGTCGGCGACAAACTGCTGATCCGGGGCGGTACGACTAGCGTCGGCCTCACTGCCGCATCTCTCGCTGCCGGACACGGGGCCACGGTCATGGCAACGACTCGGAGAACCAGCGTAACCGCTTCAGACCTTCTGAAACAACACGGAGTCGGTCATGTCGTCATTGACACTGGAGAAATTGCTGTCAACGTCCTGGAGATCTGGCCTGAGGGGGCTGATAAGGTATTGGAGCTCATTGGGACCAAGACCCTGGACGATTCGCTGGCCTGTGCGAAGATTGGGGGAATTGTGTGCATGTCTGGAATAGTGGGTAATGAGTGGACATTGAACAACTGGAACCCGATGGAATCAATTCCACTTGGTGTGCGTCTCACCTCTTACAGTGGAGGACCGACTGAGTTTTTGGAGACGCCGTTGAATGACCTGGCACAGCAGATTAAAGGTGGGAAGCTCAAATTGCCGATTAGCAAGACTTTTGATTTAGACAACATCGGGAAGGCTCACAAATTCATGGAGGACAATGAGGCTTTGGGTAAGATTGTAATTTTAGTTTAGACATATATTGAAACCCCTTGAATAACTATTAAGTCAACGCGACATATGAAATAACATTCCTTAGAGGATCACCCGGGAATTAGATAACTATGCCTGGTCTGGTAGATGTAACCCCTAAGGCCTGTAACCCTGAGCCTTCTATGTTCAACCTTTGTATGTGCTTCCAAATACCCTTTTTTATGTTTAAACCGCTAAACCCTTCTACACATTAGTATATATCCCACCTTGACAAGCCGTGACCTCTCAGAGGAGACACTGGGTTTTTCTAGACAGTCCGCTCATTATATTCTGCCTCCACAATATTGTCCTTCTTCTCGTTGCTTTTGATCTTTACAGTGCACTTATAATTTTTGAATTGGTTTGCCGTAACCTTGTTCCGAACATCTCCTCCAGCTCAAGTTAATTCCGGCCCTTCATTTCAGGAAAGCAGAAGTAAAGGTAGATGCACAGCGGGACAGACAGTCCGGAGAACACAAAGGCAACTTTCGCGCCCAGGGTGGCATTTGTAGGGTTGATGAGAAGAGGTGTCATCTGAGAGGTCAAGCAGAGAGATGCAGTGGTGCACATCAAGTTGATTGATTAGGTCTTCTGCTGAACACGAGGGGTTGAGGTCTCTCCACCTACCGCGTACGCGACGGCTCCAAGAGTGAATTGATATTGTATTTCCACCCTTGTTAGTCACCAGTCCCGTTAATATCCAACAGTGACCAAACGACAGTACCTAGCAGAAATCACCAAATCGACATGAGCGCAACAGTAGCTGTCAAAGCAGCCTTGCTGTTTTGTATCGTTCCTAGCCCTCCAATAACAAGAAGCATCGACGTCATTGTGAAGAGTCCGTAGACTGCCAAAGGGCGTCTACCGAGTCGATCAACGACAAACCAAGAAGCAATATTTCCAAGAAGCTGAATGGAGTACCTAATCTGGTCGATGCCGATCGGATTGGTCACTCCAACGATGGTGAAGAAGTAAGGCAGATAGCCGGACCCTGAGAATTGTTGAGCAAGGAATGTCATCAAGACAATTACAGTCCCTCTCCGGTTGGAACCTCTGAAGCAGTCCTTGAAGGTGGCTTCGTTGCTGTCCCACTTGCTTTCCTTCTCAAATGTTACTGTGAGGAGGGTGACTGCCTTCTCCGCCTCGATATCAGGACCGTTGAATCGACGCAAAGAGACCCTCGCCTTTTCGGGGCGCCCATGAATAACCAGCCAGGTGGGTGATTCAGACAAGACAAAGGCGCAGACAACCATGATGAATGGGAAAAGAAGCTAACTCATCAGCAGACTTCTCCATGCCCGATCGGTCTTGATGCGCGACGTTCCGTAAGCGACGAGCGAGCACGACCATGAGCCGATCGCCACTATTGCATTGTAGATACTCGGGTCAGATGAGCGTTCAATAACAAACCTCGTGTTTAAGAAACTCACCACAAGCACCTAGCAGATACCTCGAAGCACGGTTTTTATAATTATTTGCTTAAATATTAAGTTGTGCCTTAACAGTCTTTAGATGCTTTACTTCACTTTCTAAACTAGACCTCTCTATATTGAAATAAATATATACCTAAGATTCGTCGACCTCGCTAGCAAACATTTTCCACGCATACCACAATCATGCTCGCATAAAGTGTTCCTTCTAGCTCCTTAGTGATAGATGTGATTAGCGCGATAGCCCAATGCTCGAGGAACCAGCAACTAATTTCACCGTATTTGAGCAAAACGGCGTAGTGCGCGAGGACTACCAGAGCCGCAGGTCGGCGTTGTCTGATAAATACTCCGAACTGATTACCAACCTGTATTGGCCATCTAAAAGCCGCCCTCAATTCAGGTGGTGTGCCGAGAGAGTTATTTAGCTCGGCTTGAGCGATGCTTTCAATCAGGGCTTCTATTGCGCCGACAGCAGCTGCTCTATCCTCATCGCTTAGACCCACATGAAAATCACCTAGGCGAAGTCTTGTCTCTGCGATCTCGTTGATGAGGGTTTGAAAGACAGGCTGGACTACAGCAGCACTCGATGTCTGCCCAAATAGCCGTCTTAACGGACCCTTGCGAAGAATCCTATCGGATGAATTGAGAATCACAGACATGCCCGTGATCAGTGCGAAAACATCACAGATGCTGTCAATTGGAGAAAAAGATGGATCGGTGATCTCGAAGCTGGGGTAAGTAGCGAACCCACTGATAATAAGAAAGATAGAGGTCGCGTATGCGCTATGGCAATTCTCAGGGGTTAAAGAATCGGCCAATGTTGACCGAAGTAACCTGATCGCCTTGTCTTGGTGATGAGAGGCGGCGAATAAGTAGGCCTGACGACCTTGCGGCCGGGTATAAGCCAGATGAAAAGCCGAGAATGCTAGAATTTGGTGTAGAAGCGCAGGGGACGAGAAAGCTTCCCGCGGTATGTCGCACTGCAGTGACTCGCAAACTTGATCCGTGGAAGCGATAGTAGAGTGTGCGGTGGCAGTGTAGTGATGTATGAGCTCTATGTCCGATATCACGTCGTCTCCAGTCGCGCATTGAGCGTGCCCACGTAGAGAGTCGAAGAAAGCGATGTCCCGGTGGGGAGAAGCGGTGTGGCTTGTGCGAGGCACGTCTGCGAGCGGCGGGGGAGTGTCTTCGTCCGTGGGTGAGAGGCTCGGGGTCACAGAGGCGTGCTATGATCTGTTATTCAAGCTCTCGCGATAACGAAAATATGGCTACAAGACGAGTGAACCAACTCACACGAACCTTGCATCTAGTTGAAGAGGCTTGACGATCGGCATAGGAGCTAGGTCGTGAGAGTAGACTGCAAGTTGTTCCATGCCTTTCGCAAGCGGAACAAGGGATGGCTTCATTGCACTGCGACTAAATCAATAATGCATCCTAAGAAACTTGGATTCCTCGGAGTTCGGGGATGGGTGGTGACTTATCGGCATTTGCGGGTCAGCATACCTTTACGCGTCTTCTTTTGCATCGTTCGCAGCCGTTGCGCGACTTTCTGTAACCTAATCGCTTCATGACAACGAGGATCACCGTTGACATGCGGAAGCGCGACCTAGGGAGAGGTCGTCAACGTGAGCAGTATTGACTGATTAGTCTGCAAAATTGCTGAGGGGAGGCGAAGAGTTTGGTGAGGAAGTAGAAACAGATACCCAAGTGAGATTGAAAGGTTGACGTCCTTCTTATGCAGCATTTACGCCAGATCTAAGTTTCATAGCTTCAGGGAAAGCTGTGAAAGCAATTAGATTAGCTTGGGTTGATAAAACAAGCCTTGACCTGGGCTGCGGGCGTATTCCCAGAAGCCAAGCATTAATCAGATTCAAGCAAACTAAATCAAGCATAAACAAAAGTCTAAAGATTCGTATTTGATCCAACCGTGAGGATAAACCCCTGGGCTGGAAAGAGATGGCTCCACAGCCGCGTAGCACGGGCTACTTTTACTCCAATTTTGACATGACCTAACCTGCTTTCGAGTCAGTAATTCAGGTTGTCTCGGATCAGATTCTGATTGGTTTACAGAGATGCAGGCGCAGGCCTGCACTGCGCCCCGAAATTTGACTTTCAGCCCCCCCCTGAAACGCGAGACGACCGCAAATGATGAGACACATGCTGACGCTCAGTATCTGGCCCAGTCTGATACGCTCGTAGTCTAACGAGCGCAGAAATGGATCCGTGCCAGCGAGTAACAAAGGAAACAATCGTTGTTACTGCAGACACCTTGTAATGGGTATGGATCTGCTGCGGGCCACAACGATACACCAGGACCGCGTAAGGGAAATGTCTTGGCGTTTAGGCGGACAATATGGAGTATCGCCTGTATCTACCCTACTATAATACTAGGTATGAGATACAAGGTATAGATAGTTTTGGGCCCCTTTGGACAGCCCTACAATTCAACTAGAGACTTGAAATTGAGAACAGGAATATGAATCTAATCGAAACTGAGAGATTGCAATGTCATCACGTAGCTTCATGTGTCAACTCGAGTCGCGACAAGCCTTGCAGGTGTACAACGGCGATGAACTGCCGGTCCCTCTACTTGGTGAATTCTCCAAGCGCATATATGCTGCAGGCAGAATGGCCTTTGCTAGCAGAGCGGCAGGTGTGGGCGCCGATTTAAGAGAACAGATCAATTCATTCTACGTGACGGAGCCGAAAATCGGTTTTTTTTTTTTTTTGTCTACGCCTGTTAGCTTCAAGCACAAGATTTCGCAAGACATCCTATCCCGCGAAATCAGGTGGACAAACAACTAAACAGCACTAGCTTCACTTTCAACGTGACATCCCAGGACTTTCCCGTTCTGACTAGCACCAAAGCTTGCGATACGAAGCAAATGGGTTGGGACGCAAGTGGGAACTTTGGCTCATTTGAACCCATGGCTCCTCTGAAGCCTACCCCACAGCATTCAAACATCACCTAAAACTAACGAAAACATAGATCTTCAAGGAAGGCTGGACTGAGCGTTAGTGGTCATGGCCACTTATCGCCGGAGGAGCCGGCTACGTTGGGCTAGCTACTTGGTGAATTAGTGCTGGCCAAATGCCAGGATGGGTTCCCGATTCAAGATGGGACCCCCGCGAAACCAACGACTATCCCATTCTCGACGTTCCGCGCTAATCTTTGACGAGTCCCAAGGAGAACTGGTTGTTTAGCAAATTGGCCGAGGGTAGCAAGATTGCTAACGGTGACTACGTGCAAGTCTATGCTCGGCCCCTGATTGACTTTTGTGTCCACTCATTGTGTTTGAGTCTAAATCTGACCGGTGATTTGTAGGCTTCTTTACGCTTGCCTTAAGCCCTTCGGACAGCTTCAGGTGGCCAGCGACTGGGCTGTTTTTGGTGGCTACATGACTGTACTTGGGCAGTATGAGCCCTAGGTCGGTAGTGCATGAGGGCTTCAATCTTTACGGGTCACAGATACTGTAGCAGGAGTGAGATTTTGGTTATGAGATATTCGAACTTGATATCAATGACTATACTCCACCTTCTAGCGTTTGAATGATTCCTGCCGCATCTGATAACTCTCCATAGATAAAGATCTGATGTGAGTACAATCTAGGTCATTCTCAATCACCTAGGATCACAACTATGTACTTCATTCCACCGTTCAGAAATTACGTAACCCTGGTATCAGAACGCTTTTGATCACAATGAGCTTTGATGAACACACGCAATGCCATCATTTTGTGACACATGTGTGGCGATTCCTCTAGTATGCACCCCAAGCGAACTGGGACCAATATAAAATATGCTGTAATCTCGTCGTCAAACCTCAAAAAGACTTGTGCTGTCAGAGCTGGGTCCCTACACCCTTGTTATTCTAGTAGCTATACTGACGCTCACATCCCCCTCCACTAACGCCGATCCACACAGCAGTCAGTTTCGTGTTCAAAGACATGAGTAAATAGTATTTCAGATTAGATCTTAGCCTCAACCTGTGCCATACGTTTCAAGGATGTAGTCAACGTCTTTGTCTCCACGACCAGATAAATTGACTACGATTCGCTCGGTTGGAGGACGCTGAGCTGCTAATTCTATGGCAAATGCTAAGGCATGCGCACTCTCTAAAGCAATGATGATCCCTTCACTTCTTGCCATATGGAAAAATGTGCTAATGACCTTATCGTCGGGTATAGTCGTGACAGATATTCGACCAGATTGATGTAGCATCGCCATCTCGGGTCCAATACCTGGATAGACTAATCCTGAAGCCACAGACAAGACGGGAGCAGTCACGCCTTCATCTTGTTGCAGAACGAGCGTCTTTGCGCCATGCAACGTTCCAGATTTGCCAAATGATAGTGTCGCTGCATGCTCGCCCAACTTGTCAGATTTCCCAAGCGGTTCAACGGCATGCAGAACCACGTTGGTATCGTCAATGAAGGCAGAAAACATGCCCAAGGCGTTGGACCCACCGGCGACACATGCGACGATATGGTCGGGTAAGGTGCCGTTGTTCAAGGTGAAGAATTGCTCGCGGGCCTCTCGACCAATAATCGACTGGAAATCTCGTACAATCAATGGGAAAGGGTGAGGTCCGATGGCCGACCCGATTGCATACAAGGCATCCGCCCGTTGTTCGACATAAGCGTTGAATGCCGAGTCGCTAGCCTCTTTCAGCGCAGATTGGCCTGCAGTCGCTGGCACGACCCGTGCTCCAAGGATTTCCATACGGCCAACGTTTGATTTCTGTTTCTCAATATCAATGGCGCCCATATGGATCTCGCATTCTAAACTAAAGTAGGCGGCCGCGGTTGCAAGAGCAACACCATGCTGTCCTGCTCCCGTCTCAGCAACCAGTTTCGTCTTGCCCATTGCCTTGGCGAGTAGTGCGAAACCGACGCAGTGGTTGATCTTATGCGCCCCTGTGTGGTTCAGGTCCTCTCGCTTGACATAAATCTGAGCACCACCAACTTCTTTAGAGATGTTCTCTAAGTGATGTATAGGAGTTGGGCGTCCCTGTAGTCCAGCACGTACTTTATTGAGCGTGCCGTTGAATTCCGGCGATTTGCGAATCTCATGGTACTTGTCGGCGAGTTCTTTAAGTGCCTGATGTGCTTCAGGTGGGTAGAAGTTGCCTCCAAACTGACCGAAGTAACCTTCAGGGCTGGGGTAGGCTTCAGAATGAGGCTGCTCTGTAGCCTTCATGATTGGTTCGACTTGGAAGGGGAAAATGAGAAATGATCAACCCAGGGAATCTTCGGTTACAAATCCAGAGCATACAATATAGGCTTTATGTGAAGAAGAATTGGAAAGGGATTTTACAAAGACAGGCTATTTAATGGATGCAGTTCCTAGGATAATGTACTAAGGCCCACAGTAGGGCGCAGTCTGACAAGTAGGGTGCACTTTGACATCCAGGACGCTAATTGACGGAGAGGGTACAATCTATTGGTTAGTCTGCAGTTATTTTCCAGTTTTAAAAAAACGAGCTACATCATAAATCAGTCAATGCGACCAGTCTCTGTCTTCTTCAATTCGGTAATGAGTGTTCAAGTAGTGACTGCAGTGTAGGCATCATAAATATCGCTGGATTCTTCCGAGTCTATACCCTCAAGCAACAGGATAACTCTGGAATCAGATATTTAATATTGATGTCTAGGGTAGTAAAAGACTTGCTAGAAGCTAGTATATAAATATATTGGTTAGCCATATACTCTGACAAGAGTCACATGAGGGCTTTCATGACTTATAGTCGATGACTCATAGAAAGTGAGACTCGGGGAGTGGAAGGTTCCCCGTTATTAATTGCAACTATATCTTGAAAGCCAAGGGGTTCACCAATGCCCATTGACATTCAATAGGCTTCTACTACATCTTGTACGATTCCTACACCAATCACTTGCCATTGCTTACCTGAGTCTAATACACGCTTTTATAGTTCACACCACTCAATCAATGCGGCATCGAATAAGCATTATGATATGTAAACTATCTTCAGTTTTAGTTGACTATCTTTTCGTAGCTGTTACTAGGTTACAGCGGTAAAATCAGCTTTATCGCTGCATCAACGGAACATCTCAGAAAGAGGCAACAGGTGAGGTGTTATGGCGGTATTGAATTTTGACCTTGATATTATCGACGAAAGTGAACCACCACCAACGCGGAGCCCACACGCTATCTTGGGGATCAAGTTCGATCTGCAATATGTCAGTATCTGTAGTATGAGTGTTCAATCATTTTGAACCTTAACTTACATCAAATTTGGAAAATAAAGTAGAAGTCATCTTGTGAAGCTCGACAGTGGCCAAGTTGCGCCCAACACAGATGCGATTCCCATTTCCGAAAGTGAAATCAGCATCCTTCATCAACTTAAGCCGAGCAGCGAAAGCGTCATCGGTCTCATCCTTGGCTTTAAGCCAGCGTTCGGGACGATAGACTTCTGCATCAGAGCCGTAGATTTGTGTGTTTCGCGAAGACACCCAAGGGTTGATACCAACTTTTGTTCCAGGGGCAATGAAACGACCATCAGGGAGTGTCAAACCGCCAGAAGGAACTATTCGTTCCAGGATACCACCGATAACGGGATGCATGCGCTGGCCCTCTTTGATAACAGCGTTAAGGTAGGGTAGATCCTTTGTCTCAGCATACGCAGGAGGGAAAGACAGATTTGCTGCGTCAAGCTCCTCACGAAGCTTTGCCAGGACATCAGGATGCTTGAGAATATTGTACGTGATCGATTTCTGAACAATGGCAGTGGTGTCCGCCCCGGCCAAGACATTCATCATGAGATATGAAACAACTTCATTGTCGGTAACAATATCAGGAAATAGCTGCTTGGCCTCAAGAAAGTTATCCAGAAAGTCCTTGCGGGGACGAACTTCTTGCTTCGAGGCGCGCTCGATTACGCGCTGGTAGCTGTATGCAGCTGCGTGCTCAAACGTGGCGAATTTAATAGGACAGTACACATTCTTGCCTAGAAGTCTGTCTAGCCATGGCATCTGTCCGATCTGGAGAAAGATATCATCAGTCTGTAGGCCTTCAGTACAACAATTAGGAGTCACTTACACAGCCAAGATAGCGCATAATGCTTTCGCCAATGTGGATGCTATTCTTGACGTCCGTTCCAGACTTGAGGAATCCCATATCCTCAGAGAATGTCACTTCCCAATCGAGATCCCAAGCACCTGCCGAAGCTATTAGCATTACTCTACAATAGGTCACCATGGTTGACTCACAGTATTCGATCCAGTCAGCAAGATCCGCCGTCTTGCCCTTATTGTGACCTTTCACAAACCGGTTCTCAAGTTGTTCGCATAGTAGCAAAACCATCTTATCTGCCAGATGCTCTTTCTCTAAGATGCTGTTCATAGAAAAGAACTTTTGATAAGGCTTCATGTATCGGCCGTGGAACGAATTGCTTCGGGTGCTAAACACATTCTCAAGCCTCATACCATTGGACATAGCATCTGCTACTTCATAAAAGTTGCTCTGCAAAATCGCAGTATGATCGTTAGCTCTAAAACAAATACAGGAACTCATGTCGTGTCGAGGAACCTACTCACCTTGACAAAATCACCACGAGTAGAGTAAACAGCTTTGAGAAGACCGGGATCACTCAGACTGATCATATTAGGTCCGATACGAACAGCTGGTCCAAGCTTCTTATGCAGCTCTTGATGAGATCGAATCTGTGTCGTCTTCCAGTAGTCCCATAGCCGCCAGATGTCAGTGAACTTGGCCCAGAATGGGCCTGGAAAAGACTTGAGGGGAGATGTGAGAAAAGAGATGAGGGTACGAAGACCGAAGAGAACAAACCCAAGGCACAATGCCTTGGCTGCCAAACTTTCCAACACCATAGTGGATGATTTGCTATGGGCTGAAAGCGAAAAGCACAACCTGAAGAGAACAAGTCTCTATAAGAATGCGACCCGGAGGGAATGCTCGAAATGGTCCGAGAGGTCCGAAGAAAGGTGATTAGAAATTGGGCAACCTCAAGTTGAGACTTTCACATGGCTATTTGTTTCTGAGTCAGATCTACTTTGGGGGGATTTGGTGGAAACACGCCAGGATTATCTGATTTCAAATCCTGACACGGAGGGTAGTATTGCTAGAATAGATCCATTCCAGTGTCGCGTAATCCGGAACTGGATCACTTCGAGGTCCCTGTCAACGAGTTATATCGATCGTCCTCCTGCATAACTGGGCCATTTAAAGTCCTTGGGGTACCGCACCCAGAATATTGGACAAAGATGGTTGCTGTACTTGCTGACAAACTCTGTTAAACCTTGAGGCAGATGATCACTCCAGATGACACATGATAAGCTTATGCGCTCTTATTCATGCGTTGAAGACATTTCGAAGACATTTCGAACAATCATAATCCGCGCTTTATTGTAGTGAAAGGCTGCCAAGAGAATGCTCCCATCTGGTCTAAACTAAGTAACGACCCGGATTGTTGACGCGAGGTAACGTTCACGGGTCGTCAACTTTTTAAGGAGCCATAAAGTGGTTCTTCACTAATCGATTGCGGCTCATTCGTCGGGTACTCACCGGAAACTCCGCTGCCGTCCCCTGCATTCTCGCACAGACTGATAATCCCGGCCCATGCTTATGCGGCTGGGCTAAGCTCCAGTTGAAAACATCATTCCTCGTTAGCCCGTCCGTCAACAGAGACAAGTCAGATCCTAGAACACGGGTTGCTCGTTTACGCAAGGCGTCTCCATTCGTCTGTTAAAATGTTAGGGGTGCTTGTGATACTACCCCCGCGTTTCTACTCAGAGTAACAAGTGGAGCGAAAGACGTTGCAACGCTTCTGAAGATCTACTGAATGGTCGTGACTCACAGCAAAGAGGAATTGAGGCACAGACACTGTTGATATCCTACTAGGGCTGAGTTCCGTGGGAGATAATTTCACAGAATGCCGTTCACTACTATCCGAGCATAACCGAAAGCGATAGTCACGTTTCTTGATGCGCATGAATCTACCGATACATAGCTGTGACTCCAATCTTGTACCCGACTGACCCTGACTGGGGTCCTGTTCCTTCCGGGATCGGCCGTCTCTTACGAAATAGTTGAAATTATACACTTGGCAACAAAGGAGGATTCAAGTCCCTGCTCGAGACGATCCCGTCTTCAACGGTAGAGCTAACAATGTACCTTGCCCCTAGGCTGGGGAAAGAATGCCCAGGTTTCGGTAGCCGTTATGCTGAACCAACATCCCCACCAGCCTAGGCGAGGCGAGGCGAGGCTAGTAAACTGCAGCCACTTCATGCGGCCCATTCAAAAACTCGAGCTGTGTTAGTAGGCCCTGGTTAATAACCGATAGCTCTTCGCTACTTGTAGAGTACGGATTATCAGGTATCCGAACCCAAACTAATTCAGGGTTTATTGCCAAGCACGTTACCCATGGCTATGCATGAAGCCTGCATACTACCACGTTTTGCGACTCTTGTTGCTTTTGCCTGAAACTTCCAGGATGCAGAGCGGAAATGATCTTCGCGGCAAATTGTTTTCGGCTGGGAACCTGATCCTAAGCTCGATCAAACCTTGTAACTTGTGCGGAGTCTCCTGGGCATCTGTCAACGTAGTATTTGCCCGATTGGTAGGCATTATTTTCTTGGTACATACATCCCGTGTTGTCAATTGTTGATGTGGATAGTTATACGAATACACTTCACGGGTGACGATCGTCTTGGAAGATCTCTAAGGGGTTCGTGCCTGGCGTGCAAGTCCGCCTGGATTCCTTGCTGTCCTCGTGCGCAAAGTGTTTCCCACGCGGGCAGATGCGATCAATCAAGCTTCTTACTCTGCTGTTGTTTCCTGCAGGTCGTCACATCCTGTCCTCACCTACTGCCGTCTCTGTGGCAACTGAGCTGTGCAATCGTATCTTCTACTCAGACGTTTTTGTCAAACAACTTACTGGCCGACATTATGAGCTCTTATGGTGGAAGAGGTCCTACGATCAATGCGGTACTGTGGACAGAGACGCTCATTGGATCCATTTTTGTCGCTTTGAGAGTCTACACCCGCAAAGTCGTGCTACGCAGCTTTGGGTTGGATGATTTCTTTCTCCTTATCACCTTGGTGAGTATCTATGATTTTCGAGATTTAGGTGTTGCTAATATTAGCGAAAGTCTCTCCTCCTCATATACGCTGCCCTGATATCCGTCGGGACAACGTTTGGTATCGGCCAGAAACGCGACGATATTCCCGATCACGATTACATTGAAGCGATGAAGTACGAGCTGATCGGCCAGGGAGTTTGCATTTTCAACATTGCTACGAGTAAGGCTGCTGTCGCGTTCTTCATTCTTCGGATCGTCCGTGAGATGAGACACCGAGTTTTTATCTGGTTCTGCATCGTCTCAAATACCTTACTGGCGACATGGACGACTGTTGCTGTATTCATTCAATGCTTTCCTATTGCTAAGGTCTGGAACCCAATGGGTGTTGAGGGAGATTGTTGGTTAGACTTTACAAAAGTTGGTATTGCATGCTCAGGTAAGTAGCAACGCTGGAATGTGACGAAAGTTCGCACAGAAATATTGACATGTTTTGTGTAGCCTATGCCGTCGCCATTGACTTCACTCTAGCTATCGCGCCTTGCTATATCCTTTGGGACTTGAATATGAAGCGAAAAGAGAAAACGCTAGCTCTTTTCGGTTTGAGTCTTGGGGTCTTGTAAGTTTCCATTACTTTGGTAGCCGCCACACATTTACTAACCATTTTAAGCGCGGGCGTCTGTGGCATATTACGCACCACAGCGTTGACCAGCCTTCGATCATTCGACGAATACATTTGTACGTCAATGCCTTTATCCCTCCAGTTTGATCGCCATACTGACCAACAATCTAGACGACACCTCAAACATGCTCATCTACTCCGGCACCGAGAACTTTGTCTCTGCCATTTGCGCCTCCATCCCAGTTCTCCGACCTCTATACATCCGACTCCGCGGCTATGGATCCTCAGGCGATTCTTATCCCCACCGCAGCTACCAGATGAACGGCTTTGGCAGTCAGGAAGCAGGAACTGCTTTAGGCGGTGGTGGTGATAGAGAAGGAAGAATGGCGACAAAGATATTTGCTGGAGGTCGCGATGCTAATAGAGTTGCGGGGGATAATGCGAGCGAGGAGACGATTTTGAGAGAGTCTAACAAGCAGCGCGAGCAAGGGATTCGAGTTTTTACAAAGACGGATTTCTCGATTGAGTATTCGAATGGTGAGAGATCACAACGATAGCTTTTTTGGCGGGTATATAATAAGATAGCAATTCGTAACTATGAACAAGTGCTGTCTGGTTTTATCCCCCTCTCTAGACACGCGACTTGAGTTAGTGGGTAGAGTCTCTTACAAAGTACCTTGTCCCGTTCTCCCTATGCGTCCAGCCCGATGCATCACACAAACAATTGAACCACAGATATCGATAAAGATGTATGTTGATAACTTAGCCAAATCATATAAAGATATCGGCGAAGGTGGCTGGCCGATTGCGACCACGCGCGGCAAGATAGTCTGACTGACAAAGGGAATGCCAGAGAAGATCAGGGAAAGATTCACAGGGCAATTTGAAGTTTAAGCATTATAATGTGATTCTCAAGCCAAACTACTTCCTATGAACTATAGCTTGGTATTGACCTGGCAGGTTTTGCGGGAATAGGCTCTCATCAGATGAGCGAGTTGTTTTCGTGCAGAAATGTCAGACTCCTAACATCGTGATGATTGAGTCAAGACAAGCAGCCTGGTCAAACGGTCATGGATCGTAGCTAATTGCTCACAGGCTTTTCGGTCAGTGGCGCAGCCCAGCTATCAGTCCTTTCGCAGCTTATAGCTGCATCGCTAGTTTCGAGACAGTCTAAAGGAGCTTAGAAGTGAAGGCATCATATTTATAGACCCTGGGAAGCTTGTGGCGCTGCTTATAGTAACTAATAATTACTTTATGTTTGATTTTAATGCGCGGGCTAGGATATTAATTCTTTTACGTCTAGGGTAAGAAGCTCTTATCACTGCGATATAATATAATATTTTCTAAGTCTCCTCCTTATTATCTTATTTCACTCTCTCATGAGCTATATTATATTAAATATTTATCTTCTTATAAAAAAGAAATCATTCTCTAGTTTCTGCCCTATTAAGCTAATACTTCTCCAGCTGATTGAAACATAAATTATTTAACATAACAGAACCCACAACTTTACTAGTACTCGTGTTAAAATGTTGATTAAGGCCAGATTATATATAGAGAGACAATAATACTTTTTTTATTTTTTATTATAAGAGCTATATAGCTCGACTTCTCAAGTAAAAGCACGCCTTTTGTTTTATAAAACATCTACTAACAGCCCGCCGAGTCTGATCTTCCAGGTTCTTTTGCCAGAAGATACCGACGATGGAACGCCACTGTGGCGGACAGCTCATAGGGTGTGGCTCGACTCTGCCTTCGGATCGGAAAAACCGTTAGCGTGATCACGCAATTTTGCTCCAATCTCTGCAACGCAACACGCTCCACATCCATCTTCATTCACAGTTGCTCTCGACGTGTGATTTGACCCGCGACCAAGGAGACATGACGGAGAATGAGATAAGTCTTGCACCCTCAAATACCAAGACCCAAGCTCTAGAGAGCAATGCGAAAGAAACCAAGGGTGATGCTTTGACCGCCTGATACATGGAAGTGAATCTTTCAACGATCACGTGCAGATAAGATAAGCATGGACGGCTTGGTCAGTTCACACGCCTCGTCGTTGGCTGAAGAATTGGCGTTACCGGGAAGTCCAGCAGACATCTGCCGCTCCGTACCATGCCGCCAAGATTTGGAGTTTGTGGAGAAGATTGTGTAAGGAGCCTCGGGGAGCAACAAGGGACCGAGTTCCGAGTGCTATTTGTTTACCACGATTAGATCCTTATGGGCAGTGCAGGTGCCCTGTTAGTGCGAATGTAGATCCCGTTCCCGTACCGCTGCGCAACTGATACGATGGCGGTGCCGATGCTGTGTCTTTCAGCCTGCAAAACAAACTCTTTTACTGGTTGCCTGGAAATGTGCCCAACTTGCTCTTGGTCTAGTAAAGCCGCATTCTCGGCGGGTCGATCTATCGACGGTGTAGTATTGAAGGATCCATGATGTCATTCCCCATATACTATTTCCCACATGCATTTGTGGTATTTCACTCGTTTCTTACTTCCAACCTTGATGTTTCAATTAGAACACCATCAAACAGTCAAGATTGTGATGGGAAGTACGGCATCGCAATGATTTCTAGACCTTGCAACGGTGTGATAGTATGTCAAGTGATCCTCATCATATTGAAGTTGTCTTCTGGAGAAGCTTAAGCTTCGTGAAACTTTGCGTTCGGAAATAAGCATAGAGTGTACGGCTTAGTCGGAATGATTGGAATGAGGATAGACGGTGGGCTGAAAAACCCAGCTGGTGCTGCCTCGATCCACGTTACATTGTGACCCATAAAGTAAAGCACGATCATCAACATCCGACAGGCGATCTTCTGTCAAAACAATCAAAAAGGACCGACACTGGAGTCGTCTAGCACTTATAAGGGAGTGTCATTGGATGTCTTGACGTCTGGGGTGATGGCGTGCTTGATCGACTCCCCGAACGTACCCACAAAAGCCCATATTAGCTTCCTTAAGCCACTACTGAATGTCTCAGGATGCATTTTCGAAGGATTCAGGATTTATTTAGTTTAAAGCACAGCGGCTGATGACGTCGATCTTGATGTTGATCAATCCTCTTCCTCAGAGCTGCTCACGGGTATCCTACTTTGGAAATTCTATCACGATCTAATCATATCAGTAGTCATTGAAATACACATAGAGAGATATCCATATATAAAGAGAGTCTTGGCTCGTCAAGTGTAGAAATATTGAATGACATTAGCTTCTATCGCAAATCAAAACTTGACTTGAGCCTTATCACAAAACTTCCATCACAAGCCTCTTTGACAACCTTTCAAAATGCTTATCAACCCCGCCAAGGCCATAGTCCTTCTCGCCGCATTGGCAGCAGCTACACCAGCTCCCCGAAGCCCACTTACCAAGCGGTTTACCGACGGAGAAGACTGCACTGGAGACGAAGTCGCCACTGAAGGACAAGCTGGATTGTTCTTCGCAGTTGACAGCAATGGCTACACTGTCGACTGCGATGAAGCCGCCGACGCATCTGAGGACGCGTAAGTAAACTCTAGCATTGTGTAGCCAATAATCCGCTGGCCTTTTCTTCTATTGTTCACTTCTTTCTTGACTTCATGATGTAGGGTTCATTAAACTGACCGATACCAGTGGATATAAATGCTACGTCTCCAACGAGGACGACGAATCCCTGGGCGACTTTGCCAAGTGTCCCCAAGACCCTGCACCAAAGAAAAACCCAGATGGAACGGATGTTAGCATTGGAGAAGCCGTCATTGATACCTACTGCAAGAACGCTGGATCTCCTGCGTGGGCTAATATCCCCGGGTGCATGATCTTCGGTTACTACGAAGCTCAAGGAAATCCGGTCAAGGAAGCTGAAACAGGTGCTTACGGCATTTGCAACACTATCTTTTCAGGCGCTTGCACATGGTTCACTGATGTTGCTGGTGAGATTTCTAAGGGTATGGATAGGCCTTGTGTTGATGATCCTGGGTCTAACGCTTGCGCTTTTGCCAACCCTGGAAAATAAGGGTCTTGTAAAAACTTTGAGATGAGTTGTCTCTTCATTTACTTTCTGTATCGTTAATGAGAAGCAATATTACAACTATATATAACTACCTTCCTTCCTGACATCGGTCGGTAGTCAACTGGTAATCTTTCGACTCAAGTGCCTGGTAACGGCTATTCATAGTCTGAATCAGCCGGGCTAGGATACCCATGGGCATACCAAGAGTCACAGCGGTGGTGAAAGACGCCCCTAAAGTCTACTGTGACACCTGGAGCTCGGCGTTGCTACTTGACTGCCACTAGCGGAGCAACGAGATAGAAGTCAAGCTGGACTGTTTGGAAACGCTGTAGACTAGTATCTCATGAATCTTCCAAAGCCGGGTCTTTTGCGACATAATTCGCTGAAATTTCAATTCCTTCGTTGTGAACTTCCAAGCCATTATGGAGTCCTGAGCTGTGCTACCCTGATATGTATAGCACAGTCTCTTGACATTGGTTGATTTTGCTTGTGCTTCGTTCGTTCGACCGATTCGATGTCTCTAATCCCAACAGCCCGCAGTTCTGTTGCCTCATTCTGGAAGCTTGAACGCTTCTCATGAGCTGGTATAATAGTTTGCGACCCCCTTCCCACGACCTGGGCGTAGCTTCGAGATATCGGAGACATGAGTACTTGTGCCATAAGTCTAAGGTATTGTGACCGGAATACTTTCCTTCGATCTACCCATAGACTGCCTGCCCTACACATACCTGAGTGTTGTTCCACGTTAAGGAGCATTTCCTAGTCGGCTTCGAGTGAAGACGCTCATGTCGGCTCCAAATCCATAACAAATAGACAGCGGGAAGATACGTTACACTTCGAACGCAGCCCTGTTTAGCCTCTACTTCGTTTGGGGCACGAATATTTGGCCTATTACCGATGGGAATTCTAGTTTCCCAGTTGACCATCATAAGCACTCACCTCCAAGATCCCAAGCCCAAGAGTCTTTGACCTTCAGTCTTGATTTAATGGATCAGCCTCATGATCCCTTATTATAGTTCGAATAGTAGTCATTCTCTCAAAAAGACACCGCCACTAATGAGAACCAGGAGACTCATTCGTAGAGCAAGCCTTACGGGGCTTCATGGGTAAAGACTTCCGATCTAGATAATAAAACAGGGGTGAGGAGCGAGATACCTTATACTGCCAGTGCTTCTATTCAAAAATTCTCTGATGCGCGATATAGACCTTGTAATTCCAGGGCCTGATGGCTGTAAGCATACATTTGTCAAGTTTCCTGCTGTGTCGCCCGCGTTTGTACTTGGCTTTCCGTCATAGGCTTCCTCTCAGAGTATGATAGTGGGAAGATACAGAAGGTGGGACCTTCTGGCACCTGTCACCACTTGAATAAGAGAAAATACATGTACATATAGTGGTCGTAATATCTGCAACAGTTCCTAGATTAGTCAAACTTGATAGCAGCATGATTAGTTTCTAACTGTAGCACTCCGCAAGTCCATCTTCGAAACTTATACCATACACAACGGACTGTCAGGGATCCATGCGTTGTTGTTTGGAGAATCTATTTAGAACTTGTGTTTAAGGGCATACCGAGTCCGGTGTGGGTAATAGAGGACGTCGGTGAGGCGTACTTGAAAGTTGCTGCAAGTGAATTACAGAAGTGTGGTGCAGGAGATGCAAAATCTGGGACATGACTCATAATCGCAACTGATGTTTGTAAGAACTGCATGGGTAACTAGAACGCGAAATCTTTGGCAATGACCTGTTGAGGTAAAAACCATGTTGGGATGCTCTCATGATCACAGCCCTTGCCAAGCCAACTTCTCAAATGGCCGACCTACCGAGCGATACATAACCGATTTCAACTGTGTCAAAATGATCATTCGAGAGACGGAGACTTCCCTGTATGAAGTCTCGACGCCATTGGCGCGCTACTTGTCCGGGGATATCGGAGCCGATACTCGCGAGTTACGAGATGACGCTTTGTCGATCTTGCTCCTTTCTGAGCATCTCCCCACAGCTTCCCATGTTTATTCTGCGGGGTTACTGTAGCTTGTTTGCCTTGGTCTACCCCGGATTCTTACTCGCGTGTCTTGTCACAAGATTTCACGGCTCATTTCTAAGGCTCGCCAGGGAGGATTATTCCCGAGTTGTTGATCGATCTAGCTGTAACCTTAATGCTAAGATGGAGGGGTGCCATGTCGGTGCGGACGTTCGCTTCCGTGTCAATTAAGCGATGTCTTATAAAACTACGTATGCATTGATGAGTGTTTCACTCTTCCTCTCTCTATGTTTTTCCTCTCAGGCCCCTTATATACGTTGACTGACCTCATCAAGTCGGGTAAAAGCAGCTACATAGGTGCAAACCATGTCGACCAAGCAAGAGACTGCTCCTCCAGAGCAAGAAAAGTCAGATGTGCTCCACCAGGATCTGGTCAATGAAGTAGCACCAGTTGAGATTGCCACCGAGATTGCCCATGAGGTTGAAAACAACAACTATTCGCCATGGACAGCATCTATGTTCCAGCTTTACGGCGTGCTTATCGTTGCATATTGCTGCGGGTGTTTGAACGGATATGATGGTACGTTGTCCAACACAGACTTTCTCTACACATGGTTAATTTGCCTTCAACAGGGAGCTTGATGGGAGGTCTCAATGGCATGACGTCTTATCAGAACACATTTGATATGTAGGCTACACATGGTTTGTCTATAAGTGCAGTCCCAGCTAACGAATTGCTAGGACGACTGCTGGCTCAGCCACTGGTATTGTTTTCATGATCTATAACGTTGGTAGTATTGCGGCAGCGCCTACTGTGCCATTCACTACCGACCTTCTTGGGCGACGTGCTGGGATGTTCACTGGATCTGTCATCATCATTATTGGAACTTGTATCCAGTGAGTCTACAGACATCATTCTTTTGGATTACTTCAACTAACGGATAACTACAGGGCGACAGCAAAGGCTATGCCCCAATTCATGGGTGGAAGATTTCTTCTTGGCTTTGGAGTATCATATTGCTGCATAGCAGCTCCAACGTATGTCAGCGAACTTGCTCATCCCAAGGTTAGTACCCCCACCATGCTCGTAAGAGGTGGAGCTGATCAAGTGCAAGTGGAGAGGTACACTCACCGGACTTTATAACTGCATGTGGTATGTGTCTAGAATCACTCGTTCTATTCTGTTGGCTGACTGTTCAAAGGCCTGTTGGAGCTATTATCGCTGGTTGGGTCACTTACGGCGCCGCTTTTATCGAGAACAACGACGGGTGGAGACTACCCGTATGGATTCAATTAGTGACATCCGGCATTGTGTCGATCTTTGTCTTCTTTCTTCCCGAGTCGGTAAGTAAAACATGTTGATACTCTGGTAGAGAACACACATCTAACACTACATTGCAGCCTCGATGGCTTATCGCAAATGACAAACATGATCAAGCCGCTGCGATATTAGCCAAACTTCATGGTGAAGGTTCAGTCGACCATCCTATCGTTCAGCTCCAGATGAAAGAGATGATGGCTCAGATTTCGACCGAGGCCTCAGACAAGAGATGGTGGGACTACCGTGAGCTCTGGAACTCGCACAGCAACAGACGACGACTCATTTGCGTCCTTGGAATGGCAATTATGGGTCAAGCATCCGGCAACTCACTATCGAGTTACTATCTTGTCACCATGATGAACACAGCTGGTATAACAGACCAGAAAAAGGTCCTTGCTCTGAATGCTACCAACAGCGTTCTCGGTTTGCTTGGATCCGTCGTCGGGGCCCGTCTGACGGATCGAGTTGGTCGTCGACCGCTGCTTATCTACAGCATTATTTGCTGCTCTGTCATCTTTGCAGTCATAACTGGAACATCCAAGATGGCGGTGGACGACAAATCCAATACTAACGCAGCCAATACCACAATCGCTTTTGTCTTCCTTTTTGGGGTTGTTTTCTCCGTTGGATGGACCGCTCAGCAAAGCATGTATATCGCGGAGACACTTACCACCTCTACTAGAGCCAAGGGAACAGCACTGGGCAACTTTGCGTCTAGTTGCATTTCACTCGTCTTGGCATACTCGTCAGGTCCAGCCTTCGAGAAGATTGGCTACTATTTCTATCTGGTTTTCGTGTTCTGGGATCTATTTGAGGCTGCTTTTATCTACTTTCTGTTTCCAGAAACAAAGGATCGAACACTTGAGGAGCTTAACGAGGTTTTTGAGGCTCCCAATCCTGTCAAGAAGTCCTTGGAACCTAGGACTGCTGGAACAGTTCTAGCTACGATGCAACAGAACCAAGAAAAGCTTACTGAGGTGTAGAGAAATTGGAATAGCTAGCAGAGATTACAGGCCAAGCATCTAGATAGTCATATAGCTCAATAGAACTCTACACGGTTCTTCACTTATAACTTGCACTACCTGTTGGGGTGAAGTGCCTGTGAATTGGGATAACTTTGGCTCAGATTGTGATCCACAAACCAAAAAGACCGTTGCGCATAATTATCGTAAAGGTCCGAGCAAGACACGACGCTACTACTGACTTGAGGGGAATGAAGAGGCGGGGTCGCCATGGGTCGGATCCGAAAACCCATGACTGCACTATGAACCGGGATTGTGATCGAACAATGACCCCTCGGGCCGGATACCCCCGAGACACGACACTTTTCTTCCTCTACCCCAGACTGACTGCAACTTTAAACTTGCTTTACCCCGCTTCCGTGTCAGTGTACGGGCCAGGTTGATCTCTTTGAGCAAGTCTGGATGAGAGAAACTGAAAGTAGACAAGCAAGGATATGTTAAAGGAATAATATCGTCGATCATATCTCCCCGCATTTGCTTGTGATGGAGTACTACAGACTCTGCAAAAGCAGTTCAGCGGCAGTTTTTCGAAGTACCAGTGACATTGTCCACAGAATTTACATTGCACGCTCGGTACATACCTGCTATTATCCCGCTGCCCGAGCCGATGTGCTGATGACCTGATTCGATATCCGTTACCTCATGTCCGAAGTTACCTAATTGAGAACAAAGTTCGGGTTGGAGCCATCAATAAGAAGGTCATGAGTTCTCCTAAAAGCCCGAGCCGAATTATCTGTGTTGCCTGCACGAGTTTGAGAAAGTCATCAGTGGATAACTCAAGTCACCGTGATGCCTCGCCTTCTTTCGACTCTTTTGGCTGGGCTCGCAGCCAGCAGAGTCTCAGCCACGCTTGACATTGTGTCTGGAGCAACATGGACTGCGGCAAGTTCTGATTTGGGCTTTTGATTGCTTGGACCTGGAACCTAATCATTACCAGACAAACACCGGAGAGCATATCCAAGCTCATGGCCACGGCCTCATGTATGTCGAGACTCAGGAAGTCGAGCCATGCGCTAACTTGGAAACAGTGAAGTTGATGGCACCTACTATATGATCGGAGAAGACAAGACAGATGGTACCCTATTCCAGAATGTCAACTGCTACTCCTCCAAGAACCTGGTAGAATGGACCTACGAAGGCGCTCTTCTTTCCCGCACTTCTGAGGAAGGAACTGATCTTGGACCTAACCGCATCGTCGAAAGGCCCAAGGTCATCTACAACGATGACACTGGCAAATATGTCTTGTACATGCATATCGACAGCACAGATTACAAAGACGCTCGGGTGGGTGTGGCCACAGGCGAAAGTGTTTGTGGAAAGTATACCTATCATCGTAGCTTCAGACCTCTCGGAAGACAGAGCAGAGACATGGGACTTTTCAAGGACGATGATGGATCTGCCTACCTCTTGACTGAAGATGTAAGTACTATGTACCTCTTGCTAAGGTCGTAGAACTGACATGATGACAAGCGCGAATACGGGACACGAATCATGGCATTGTCAGATGATTATCTAAATGTCACCGAGATCACATACGAGTGGGAATACTTTGCAGAATCCCCCGCAATGCTGAAACAGAACGGTTACTATTACATCTTCGGCTCCCACCTCACTGGCTGGGATCCTAACGACAATGTAAGGCGTCTAGACCTTTTAATGGTCAGATATGCTAATATCCAAATTCAATAGGTCTATAGTTACGCCAAGTCCATATCTGGGCCATGGTCTGAATGGACAGAATTTGCACCAGTCGGGTCCAAAACCTTCAGGAGCCAAACCAGCTACATTCAACCTTTGGGCAACGACAAAGCCATCTACATCGGCGATCGCTGGGTCTCTACCAATCTTGCTGCCAGTACCTACGTTTGGCTTCCTCTCACAATCTCCGGCACTAAAGTCACGCTCGAGTGGAAGGACTTTTGGACTCTTGATGTTGCAAAGAAAACTTGGTCTGAGACCCAAAAGACTGGTACCGAGGGTGAAGATGGTCAGCTGGAAGACGGAGCTACTGTTATCTCTTGCAGCGAGTGCAGCGGGGGCAAAGCAGCTGGTTACATCGGAGGTGACAAGAAAGGCAGTGTTACGTTTGAGAATGTGAAGGGTTCTGGTGATAGAGATACCATCGTCTTCAACTACCGCAATGGCGACACGGCATCTCGACATGCGGATGTCTCGGTTAACGGAAAATCGCAGCGAGTCGCATTCCTATCAACCAGGCATCTTTCTGGAATCGGCAGCAGTTCCGCATTTGTCGAGCTTGAAGTTGGATCGAACAACAAGATTGTCGTTTCCAATGATGGAGAGTGGGGACCAGATGTAGATGAGTTGCTTTTGCCGGCTGAATGAATTAGATAGAGGTGGTGGCGTGGACGACTGTTGGGAGCATTGTTCAATTTGTTCAAATATTTCTATATATAGCTACCTTGATCAATATCTCCAAGAGATGGATCAAGGCCACGCATCTAGAATGTTGACACAATAAGCATCATGCTCCAAATATTTCTCTTTAACTAGGCTCACTTCCTCGCGCACTCCTGGTCTACACCGGGTCCGATATGTCTTTCTGTCTATGACAAGGAAATCGCGAGAATGGTCTCGGGAGCGCGTCGCCTTTACATCTCTGTAAGAGAAGGTTAAATAAGTCCCAATTTCTGCACCGCCAACCAATCTTACCCTTTATGCCACGAAGGCCGTGACCTTTTCAATGAGTCCCCGAGCAGGGAGGTATGCTGTTAATTGTAGAAGTATAGTAGAGGCGACAGAGGTGTGAGAGTGAGATTTCCGCATCTTCGCATATATCTTCACCACAGCGGAAATAAAGTTCTAATTTTACTCGTCCTTTCTGCCTATCGCCGGTTGTCACTATAAACGGCAACAGGCACAGCATGTGGCTGGAGTGCCAATCTAGAGCGTCTACCAGTAATGAGCTACCAGTTTTGGAGACGCTGACAGGGGGTTTGTTGCTGACCAGTGGTGAGAAGCAGCCGACACTGCCCCTGGCTCAGCCTCCGCTTAGCCACCCTGCATTGTAAATCCCTCGTCAGTCCCTTCGCTCAAGGCAATTGCATATTCTAATCTCAGCAAGTATATCGTGCTTGTGGGCCGCGAATTCACCTCTGCTCCTTCATCTTCATTCATTTGTATCTAAACTTTCGTTCCATGACTTCCTAGCGTATCTGTCTCTCCACAGTTGTACCCATGACGTCGCCATTCCAGTATCAACCTTTGAAAGAATCCGGACAATGGATCCGCATTCTCTATCTAGAGCCGAGCATGCGCACGGATACGCCTTTGCGGGGTCGCCTGTCAGAAGTGAATATGGCTACACTTCCAGAGTATCATGCTGTCTCTTACTTGTGGGGAGATCCAGATGCCCCACCCACCGACTCATGCGAATTGATGCTACCAGGCTCGGATGAGCGTTCCCGACTGACTCTACTAAAGAATTGCAGCGACGCTCTGTACCATCTCCGTTGGAAAACACAGCCTAGACCGCTGTGGATCGACGCCATCTGCATAGACCAATCTAACGCTGCCGAGAGGGGACATCAAGTAAGAATAATGGAATTCATTTATAAACAAGCAAGTCAAGTCGTGGTATGGCTCGATTTGAAGGATATTCCCGCCTCAAGGTGCAAGGAGGTTTTTAAACTAGCGGAGCGTTTTTCAGGACTGGTTAGGAGGGGTTATATAAAAAATCATCAAGACGATCCGCAAAAGGATGCCAACTGGTACATGAAACGGGTACACGACTATGTTCGTCGCAGGTGCCAGCGTCTTAGGCGTAAGTTTCAAATGATTAAATGCGAGTCGGGTTTGCTAACTTCTCCTAGCTATAATCATGTTGATCTTGGACAATCCCTACTTCAGCCGAACTTGGACCATCCAAGAGCTTGTCGTTGGAGTGCTACAGAAGACTGTGGTGGTAACGCATGCCGGTCAAGTACAATGGGCTCACATGCTAGCCCTCGCAGCGCACCACTTAACTGTCTCCGTCAGTTCCACCCGCGATGAGAGAAACATGAGAGTACACCGTCGTCTATCATGTCGTGGGGCTTTCAGCCATATCAAGCCTTCGCTGGACGGATCACAGCCCGGGTTACGACTCGCTCCGATGTGGTCCTCAGAAACATCCCACTACCCTTTCGAAAATATCTCATCTCTGTCAGCGAGCGAACCGAGAGACAAGGCATACGGTTTCCTATGGGCTTTGCCACGTAGTCGAGAATTGGGTCTCGACATTTTCAAAGTGGATTACACAAAATCTGTCGAGACTATCTTCACCGAGTTCACCGTTTCTGTGGCTCACGAGACAGGCGATATCCTGCCTCTATTATATATGTCATGTCAGAAATTCAAAATGTCAACACTGTCATCTTGGGTTCCAGATTGGACGATAGGCCCGCGATTTGAAGAGTGGAACTTTTGGAGACGGCTTGGGAGCGGGGATTCCAAAGGCATGTTAAAGCAGAAAAATGCAAGATTCAGATTTCGCTCTGAAAGAATTGCTTTCACTGACGGCGCGATGGTCGTGAGCGGCTTTTCTCAGACCGATCGGATATCTCAACGCGAGATCTTGCCGTTTCTCAGCGGGGACAAGGGTGCAGGACTCGAGACAGTTTTCCTACACCACTACGATCCCAGAGTCTTTGAGAAGCTCATTGTTGGCGTGTATAACCTCTTCAAGATGTTAGATGGAGTTGAGGATATAATCAAGTTGGCAGTACTGTATGTCGACCCTTCAAAACCATTGGTAACCGAGAATGACGAGATTACGCCGCCCAAAGATCGATGTAATTCAGAAGCAATAGCATTTCTGATCATGCGGGGTATAGTTTGTACCTACATGCAAGCAAAGAAGTCAGACAACCATTGTGATGTTGACAGGGACAAATGGCAAAGCGGCATCCGCTCGGAACTAGCGGGTCTCTTTACCGAAGACTTCCTCGAGAAAACAGTGCTCATGATTCCGGAGTTGGGAGGTCCGGACACTGAAAACCCTTGGGGTGTGGGAAATCATATGGTCAGCGAGTTGATTTCCTGGATGATGGTACAGGCTAAGATTAACGTCTTCTGGCCCCTCGCTGAGATCGCGGGCGGTGAGATGGGAGCAGTTATCTTTAAGACTGAATCTGGGAGATTTGGACTGGCCCAAGCTAACGTGGAGATTGGAGACGAGATGGTTCAGTGGGAAGGAGCTCCTTGTCCAGTGATTGTCCGGAGACTGGTAGAGGAGGTCCATGACTATTTGCCGGACGGATTTCAGTGTAGGTTGGTTTCAATAGCAAAAGCATCAGGAACAGGTCATGCAGACAGTAATCGGTGGGAGGATAAGGATCTTACAAAATACATAGTGGTTTAGAATACTGATCTCAAGACAATTGAGCCCTATACTAGGTGCGAGCCTTGTGGTAATGCTTGCCAATGGTCTCTCGGGCCCGAATGCTAGTGGTAAAACCAAGCTGAGTTGTTGAAGGAGTTTGGACGCAGGAGTTGCTGGCAACAGCCATGGTAAATTTTGAGAGATAACAAGGTAGTTTGTGTGCCTGCAAAATATGACGTCGTTGAAGAAATGCCTTGGAAAGCTTCTTTTCACGGAGGTTCTTTTCTTTGCATGGACTCAGCTGTCACGACTGCGTATGCGGATGCGAAATTTGTCTGGAGCGATATAGCAAACATACAAGTCAATTCAACGGCTCTTCTTGTCTGGCTAGATCGCAAAGCAAGATATCAAGAATTAGAACTGAATTGATACAGGACAGTCATATGATGCGTAGATCTTCGATCTCACCTTGACTAGCTTGATCTGCAATCTGTTGCAAATTAGTAGCGATCAGCCAATGAAATGTGGTCAGATACGATGTAGCGTTAGCGCTGACGGATCAAGTTCTGTGGCATAAGCTTAGGCTAGGCCCAGAATGGGACGCAGTTCGTGCTGGCTCGGATTCGCAATTATCTGATGGAGATGGTGTCGCAACTCGGAGCAACAAACATGAATGCATAATAATGTTCGTCCGATTCACTGTTGTTCGCCATGTATATAAAGCTGGAAAGGTCTGTCCGGCATTGTAAGTCATCACCAACTATTTTCAGAGTAAACAAGCCTTCCCATCAATTCAATCTCCCCAACCAATACTATGGAACTCTCCAATAAAGCTGCTTACCTTCTGAGCCCTAACGGGCCCACCATCGAAGTCAAATCTGCGGCTATACCAGAGCTTGGACCAGGCGAATTACTTATCAAAACACAAGCCGTTGCCATAAACCAAGTCGATGCAGTTAAACAGGCTATGGGCAACATGATGTTTGATTGGCTGACCTATCCACTGGTTCTTGGCCACGATGTCGCCGGCCAAGTCATCAAGACGGGACCAGGAGTTACTCGATTCACAGAAGGTGATAGAGTTGTCGCTGTGGTAGCAGGCATGGATAAGCGAGGGAGAAGACCGGACGAAGGCGCCTTTCAGGAACTAGTCGTGCTCAGAGAGCATTTGACTATCAAGATTCCTGAAGGAATGTCGAGCGCTGATGCAAGTGTTTTGCCTCTCACGACGGTGACAGCTGCGTGCGCTTTATTCCAAAAAGACCAACTAGCGCTACAACTACCTCGCATCAAAAAGGATCGTACACCAACTGGTGAGACAATCTTGGTATGGGGTGCGAGTACAAGCGTGGGAAGAAACGCCATACAGCTCGCCGTTGCAGCGGGTTACGATGTCATCGCCACAGCCTCGCCCAAGAACTGGGATGCTGTACGCAATCTTGGCGCACATGCAGTCTACGACTATCGAAGCCCGTCAGTTGTGGCTGATGCCGCATCTGCCTTCAAGAACAGGAGGTGCGCAGGTGCTGTAGCCGTCGGACAAGGTTCGCTGGCAAAGTGCATTGACATTCTCAAGATGATTCCTGGCGCTACCAAGAATGTCGCGCAAGTAACCCTCGACATGCCAGACTTTTTTCCGACGAGCAAGCTCTCCATGATTCCGTTCGTCGCCAAGTATTTCTGGTTATCGGGAACGAGTCGGCTCAAGGTCTTGAGGAATGGAGTCCAGAGCAAGTTTGTGTTCGGGACGGATATCATCGAATGGGATACCGAGGGAGAGCTGGCTACGTATCTGGGCGAAGCGTTGAAGCTTGGAGAGTATAAGCTGAGTTCGGAAGCTGACATTATTGGCACTGGGTTAGAGAAAATCGGCGAGGGCCTGGATAAGGTACGAGATGGGTCGTCTGCTGGGAAGAAGGTAGTTGTGACTTTGAAGTAATGTTTTCTGAGGTACCCTTGGCGATCATAGTACGTTTTATAACTACTAGAAGTGTTGTCTATTTGTAGTGGATGAGACAAAAAGTCCTGATAAAGCTACTGCCCTAAAAATAAATCTTTAGAGAAATAAAGAAAAACTTTTGATCTTTCTCCTGTCTCGAGCAATTCAGTAACTGTATAGCACTCTCCGTAGCCATCATATTACGCAAACCGACCATCTAATGTTATTCGCATTCGCATTTAGCTAGAGAGGCTACAATAGTAGGGTAGGTTGGGGGATGTCTCAGTTATCATCTGAGCCCCGCTTATTAGCCAGGATTATTGTGCAGAAGCGAGTAGAAAACGTGCTGTGTGAGGCGCAGCTTGCGAAAATAAGCAGCGCCAGCCACAGTGTACAAATTGTTAAGGCTGAGCTAAGAGGGATTAAGGGATAGAGTCCGTCGGACACGGAACACAACACCATGCGCACCAGCATATATATTCATTTATGATATTTAAGTACCTTCAATTTCCTCTTACTCATATCTAACAGCGCGCCGAACAATCCTCAACCTCGAACGACCGTGATTATTCATACTACAAATATCCTAGCTGAAGCGTTCAGATCTCACTTGCTATAAGTGCAGCCTTAAATACTCACCAACATGGCTTTAATGCGTTGTATGAACACCGCTACGTTTGAACTTCACACCAGTACGCAAATCGACTTTAAACAACGAGGCTACGCCATACTGTCCCACAGATGGGGAGCAGAAGAGATCCTCTTTTCTCAAATCGGGCAATTCGCTCAAGAACTGAGACACACCAAAGATCGCCACGTTCTACCACAACTAGATAAGATCCTCGGTGCCTGCAACACTGCTCGTCAACAAGGTCTACAGTGGATGTGGATTGACAATTGCTGTATCAACAAGTCTGATAATAGCGAGCTATCCGAGTCCATCAACTCCATGTTTAAATGGTATAGCGAGGCCGTGGTATGCTTAACATATCTCTCCGACGTGCGCAAAAGCCCCAGCACCACGAATGATTCGCAAATGTTCCAAAGCTTCGAGACTGGCCAAACATCCAAGTGGTTCACACGTGGATGGACATTGCAGGAGCTTCTTGCACCTGGCAAGTTACTTTTTTACGACACGGATTGGAACTATCTCGGAACCAAGCTGGAGTTGGCCGGATCGTTAGAGGACGTTACTGGTATCTCAGCACATTACCTTACTGGCGAGAAAGATTTCCGGGTGGCCTGCATTGCCGCTAAGATGAGCTGGGCGTCAAAACGCGAAACGACTCGTGAAGAGGACATGGCATACAGCTTGTTTGGCATTTTCAATCTTCACTTACCTGTTCAATACGGCGAAGGCAAGGGGGCTTTCTTAAGGCTTCAGGATGCTTTGATGAACAAGAACGACGAATCTCTTTTCGCCTGGAAGATGCCCTCCAAAGGTCCAGGGTCTGCGTACCAGATCATACCTGACAGTATGGTAGATCTAGGCCCAGACGAATGGGGTCTTTTGGCTCCTTCGCCAAAATGGTACGAGCACTGTGGAAAGATGATAATACAGCACAAGAAGGCTGTCATGAGACAGCGAGGAGGATTCACAAGAACGCCACAGGGTATAAGTGGTCCGATTTCCAAGCGAAATCATTATGTCACCGCTGTACTTACCGGACTTACTGTTGTGGGAGCAATCCCTTTCCAAATTTGGCTGGCGGTAAGACAGAGGACAACATTGAAGTATACACTCAACTGTTGGGAATCAGATGAATCTGGGTCAATGAGAGCGGTGCGACTACATCTGCGGCCTGTCAGGAAGGATCCTCCGATGTGGATTAGGACTTCTTGTCAAAGCTATGATTTGGTGAAAGGAGTGGCTTCTACTGATTATTCAGCGGTCGGAACGGTCTGGCAGCCTCAGCTGTTTTGATTGTGGCGTTTTCAAGGTATGTACTGGGTCGATTCAGCGAAATTAGATAGACAACTAGTCATGCTGTTTCTATGCATCTACTTCTGTCCTGTTCACTCTGTTTCATTGTCATACAAGTCGATCGTCTACCAGTAGCTGTACATCCCCCCCCCTCCCCCGGTCTAACCATGCTTATGCACCATTTCCGTTGTATAATAAGAAGTTATGGACTCCTTTAGCATCGGCGATCAGATCTGGGATAGCCAGGTCTAGGATTCTAGCTTTCAGCGCGGCCGGTGACTTTGACCCTTCGAGTCTGAGAAGATATGCTGCCACACCAGCAACATAGGGCGCAGCCATAGAAGTGCCGGAGGTAGTATATATCTTATCAGGTGACCCTACCCAAGTTGAAGGGATATCTTGGCCTGGAGCAAACAGGTCAACTGTCGACCCCCAGTTCGAGGCCGACCATCTGCGGAAATCTCGATTACTCGCTGCCACTGTGATAGCTTCAGGGAGATTGGCAGGCGACCAGTTCGCGGTATCGTCGTTTGAGTTTCCGGCGGCTGCTATGACAGGGATACCGCTATCAATGACCGCTTTGACTGCGTCGTTAATGATTGTTGAACTGGTGGTAGCGAGCGACATGTTGATGACGGATTTTCCAACGCGACCTTTGGATAAGATATCGTTGGCTGTCCATGATAGTGCGTCCAGAATCCAGGATCCTTGGCCTGAGTCGGTACCTGTTACTTGAACTCCGAGTAGTGAGGTCTTTTTGGCGACACCGTATGTTTTCCCACCAATGATGCCAGCCACATGTGTTCCATGCGATTGATCCGTTTTCGCTCCGCCTGTTGCATCGTATGCCAGCACTGCTCTCCCTTCAAAGTCGTTATGTTGAGCGAAAAGTCCCGAGTCGAGCACGTAGGAAAAGGTTCCTTCTCCAGCACTTGCATCGTAGATGTACGATGAGTTTACACTGGGTGGATCTGCGTGTGATATCGCCGACAGACCCCAAGGCGGGTTGTTTTGAGTAGTCAAAGCTGACAAGTATACTTTTTGATCTTCCTCTATAGCGGCTACCTGTTCACCAGTCAATTAGTTACTGATAGCACAAGCTAGTTTGGGGCCACGAACGTCTGGGTCGGCCTTGAGCGCTACCAGAGTCTCCTCATCAAAGGAGCCCGCATACCCAGCGAAGCCAGGGAAGTCAAAAGTCGTCTCGATTCCGCTTGTTGCTGTTCCACGTCGTTGCAGATTCCGAGCATGCAATTCGGTCACCCGTTTAACGTGACGTTCAAGTCCAGACGATGACTCTGCTTTGAGAGATACGATCCATCGATTCGATGTTGGCTGTTGACCAACGAGTGGTGAGGCTGTCGCGCCTACCATCAACAAAGAGGAAAGAAGATTGTATAGCTTGACCATATTGATTAAACTTGGCGCTCAGTATGATCAAAAAGAGTCTGCGTCTGTGGCGGAACAGCCCGTCAACTGCGGATTGAAAGGGTTTTTGTATCAACTGGAGATATAATGAACTGATATGTCTGCTGGAGATCGCCGTTTTGGTTGCTGAATTAGGAAGGTCAAAGTACCTGCCGGGTTTCCCTTACTGAAACGGCAGGTCAAGAATGGCATCACCGTTGAATGGCCAAACATCTGCCGAAGCGGGGAATCAACCCGTGTAAATGTGGAGGACGGACACTTCTTGGCGACAAAGATGCGATTGCAAGGTGTTAAGCACGTTTAAGCTTAGGCAAGATTGAGCCATCGATCCGAGGTATTTTGGGGTTCATCTCAATACGAGGTCTTGGCTTTGCGTATTTGGCAGATAACTGCGAATAAAGCATTGATAGGCAACATGAATTATACCCTGGTACCGAACCCAAATCTCTGACAAGGGCTTGTATGATAAGGTTGGTACCTGCCTAGAAAAGCGAGCTTATTTTCCTTGAAGGTTTAAGAGAGAAACCGGTGTTTTACGGTGTTGGGCATGGTACCCTCTTCTACAAAAGCAATGTATATATCATGTAACCTTCATATATGCCTTGAACATTTTAGTAAGGTTTCTATATATAGTATAAGTTCAAAGTGGAATAGCATCGTAGCATGGGCTTGTATATATATGGGTTATATAAGCTTACATGGGTAATTGCTGATAATGCAGGTTGGGGTTACAAGTGACGAGTAGATCATTTGGGTCGTGAACAAGGCTATGGTGGAGGTCATTCTTTAGCTTAGGGGGTTTCTAAAAGTGGTGACATTTCCAAGGTCGTATCGAAATAGGATACAATCTTCACCTTCGACTGATAAAAAGTTGAGGAACTAGTCGCATTATCTATAACGAATGTAAAAAACACCAATCCTCCTCCGCTCAAATAGATCTCAACTACATGGAAGTATCCCGAACTAGATGGAAACCTCCTTGAGATCCTCATGGATCTGCTCGAGGATACTAGGGTGTCGCGCCTCAAATCCCAACGCAGCAGCACGATCGCCCTTAACGAGCATGTTCGATGCAACGAGGTACTTGACATCACTTTCTCCGGCCTGTTCAATAGACACGTTCTTTGGCTCGGGGCTTGAGAAGATGCCTCGTGCATGCATCACCTTTGCAAGCTCAGTTGCCAAGTCCTTCCACGCAACTCGACTAGTTTCGAGCATATAGTAGCGGCTGTATGCACTTCCCTGAGCCGGGCCTTGGGCTGCAACATCGGAGATCTTGACGAGGAAGTCGATGAGGTCCAGAACATGACACTACCAGGATTGTTAGCAGGAGGTAAGAAGGCTTAACTGGATACGATCACATACCGTGCTCACGACAGCTGTTCCATCCCCGACGTAGGGAACGTAGCCTAGAGGCTTAGCATTACCTATGATGAGTTGGTAGCCAATGCCCATTGTAGTCGCCGAGACGCTGGCACCTCCGTAAACAACCGATGGACAGACAATGTAGGTATCCAGACCATCAACAGCGCCGGCCTCAAGCACCGGAACGTCGGATTGGCCATTGGCCATACTCTTGTGGATAGCCTTGATATCGTCCTCGCTGGCATCGTTCCAAACTTTGCTGTCAGGATTGAAGTTACCCGAGGTGCCGAGATCGATAAAGTTCCCGCCTCCGCTGATGTGAATCAATTTGCCCTTTGTAGTGCCCTCTTTGTCTTTGAGGCCAGCAATTATAGCATCAATTGGCTCATTAGTGAAAGAGTTGCCGGCATTGACAACAATATCGTGCTCCTTACTAGCCTTTCTAACTTTTTCAAAGTCGTTGAAGTCGCCGACAATGATATGGTCGGCTTTGAGACTTGCCTTGAGCTCATCCTCGGGTTTGGTACTTCGTACGTATGCGGTGACAGACCAGTCCGGATGAGCCTCCTTGATAGCCCTGGTATAAGGTGCTGGCATGTCTGGTTAGTATTGCACTCAGCCAGTTAAGCGATCGACATACCACCGACGAAACCAGAAGCGCCGAAAATGATAATTGAAGGCATCTTGAAATCTAGTGTGGTTCGAGTGGAAATTCTTCAAGTAGTAGATGGTAATACTGCTGTATTGGAGTTACTTAGGCTGGAAGTCGGCTGATGATTTTGAAATGAACTGATTTGTGATGATGCTTGACTTTTCGTGCTGGGCTTTGAGTTTAAGTATTCAGTGATGAACCAGAGTTGATCATATCTCATTTACAGTGCGTGAAGCCATATTCGTTTACCTGCGTTATTGCTAAGCCATTACAATAATGTCTTTTTCCAGAAAGGGAAAAAAAGATTACATAGCATCTCATTTCGACAAGCATGTCACTCAGACTGTGACGCAATGACTCCTTAGTAATTTAGGCACTTTCCAGAAACCAAACAGCTGAACAATCACATCACCGTGAGGGAAATCTGTGGGGCTGATGTCGAGTATCTCGAAGCTTATCTCCCAAATAGGGCCGACCAGTCAGACAGGCTCAAACATTCGGGTAAATCATGAATTTCTAAGCGATGGCCAGCTCCACTACACCTTTGGCATCCAGCTCAAGGTATTGGTTGCTTTGTAAGTGAGTCTCTACACAATCGGCATTCGGCACCTACCTTGTCGCCTGTGTAGTCTCTGATAGGCCGCGCGTTTTATTAATCCTTACTGCAGCACCTGCCAGTTAGTGATGGTGGTGGCCGAGCTGTAGTCTACAGGCAAGTTTGCTGAGACCTGCTGTCAACGTCATTGGTCAAAGAGCCAGATAGGTGCAGCAACTCAACGTAGCATCTGAGAACGGTAGCCAGCCGCCATGTGATATCGGCGTCTTTGACAAACTCGACCGACTCAATATGCCAACAGGTAGGACGAAACGTTTCAGACTTCAACGTTTGATTTCTAATGCGTATTCTACAGGTCTTTCATTTCCAGCCAGTCTTGGGTGCAGGTATTATTGATGATTACAAACTCTTACGCTGGAAAAATCTCCAATCTTCTAAACCAGGAGTAATGCGCAAGGCTACAAAGAGGCAAAGGAAATATTGCAGCTTGAAGCCTGATCCGTGGTTTACAGAAGGGCAGGTACAAGCTGTCAATATAATACGTTCAAGACGGGAGCTATATGAGATAAACATCGGAGGGCAGTTAACCATGGGTGTTTTCCCATAACTGGGTTCGGTGATGCGTCTGTGCCAGGAGCGTATTGTGACGTACTCCGGTGCGCTAGACCTCGACTTCAGAAAGGCACTATGGGTTGCCTATGCTGCTAAATTGTAGGCGGAAATCTTTTTTTGTTTGATAGATCAGGGGAATAGAGACTAACATGCCGCTAGTTTAACTATTATAGTGAGCAAGTGAGGCAGGCTAGCCGGTTGAGTTTACGTGGAGCGGTTGGCGCTTTGAACGAACCGACTAATAGAGCGAAACCCTGGCTCAATGAGCGCTACTTGAGCTTCATTACTGCTCATTGCAATTACGTGACACCGGCCAGTCATCTCAATCAATGCATTATATCGTAACTATACAACTACCCATTAGCTGATAAACTTAGCAACATTTGAACAAGTGAAATACCGCAAAATGCATCGAATTATAGCAGGTTAGAAACTTATATACCTCGCTATCTCGAGATATCTCAAACCCGGATCTCGCAAGCTTCGCAGTTTCTTTTTGACTCACGTTTCCCCGCCCTTCTCCTACTTATTCGGTGGTCTCTACAGTTGCATGACTCGTGGTGAAGCTCCCCTGCTATCTTCAGTGGCGTCGTCAAGCGCCGCCACAGCTCGTTCTTGCCCAAATCAACTTTTCCTATGTCATTAACCAAGTCTCGTAAAGAACTGCGAAGATACGAATAGTCATCCGCCTAGAAACAGCTTTCATGAGCGTTGCACGGCAACATTTAGTTTTTACAACTCCAAAATCGCACTTCAATGCGTTGCGCAACTCAAAGATCAGGCAAAATCAGAGACGGTAAGGAGGAACTTCTGAGAATCGTTCGCATAGGCCAGAAAAAGGTTTAGGTCGACTTCACAATCCCAGAGAGCTTCAGGGTAGCTACAAAATTTTGCACGACTTGATGGCTTATCCTCCGAGCCTAAGGCGGTGGGTTCGAATCCCACCGTAACCAAGGTTCTAACCCTGAAGGAATACACTGTTGAGGGCCAATCTAAAGGCAGCTAGTGTATTCTACCTAGCAAATATGAAAGGAACCACATATTATCTGGATCCAGCTCTTATCTGCACGCACACTCCGCCCGATAATAAAAATAGCACTGGCATGCCGTGTATGTCAATCACGATTCACATAGGATCCAGAATTTGCTGATGTATGTACCAGCTCTCATATGAGTTGTTAATCCTGGGAGGTTCACAATCTTTATGCAGTACCGTGATAGACTTGATTCTGAACTTAAAACACTCCTCGTGCTTAGTTTGGAAGATAAGCCATGTCAGTCGCTTGTTCGATGGTATCAATCTTCAATACTCACTTTTGAATCATAGTAGTAGCCCTGAGAATGTTCGCCGGATTGAGAGGCTCTATATCATCTTGGACAGTGCCTCTAGTGATTTATGCATGGTCTTTAAGATTAGCCATGACTTGACGGAGTGATGTTTCTCCCTTACTTTCATTCGAGACAAGAAGTTAAAGATTGTATGCTTAGCTGACTGTATTAATTCACACCATCCTCTGAGGCGCGAGGAGCGGTATATTAGAGGTCAATTGTGCATACTCTTCCATCAATGTATGAAATCTCTGGCAGAAAACGATTTGTAGTTGGATAAGTTAAGTCCCAACTAACCGTCAATGGTACGTTGCGAAGCGAAGCGAGAACCCTCAATTATGCCTTCTAACGAGAGATCATTCTTCTCACATCTCCCTTAGGGGCGACAGCACTAATTGGATAATACTAGGCTTTTAGGGACAAATGTCTTTCCTACACGTAATTCGCATAGAAAATATGATATCCATACTGTGCTTCTCCCTTGAATAAAGAATCTTGAACAAAAGTGCAATTTAGTGTCTTGGTTTATTTGTTTAAGACACTTTACGAATATGATACTGGGATGCAGCTTGGATTGCGCTATGTGCTTTGTTTGAAAGCATGCCTGATATACCAAAATAAGATGTAACATACTCGACAAACAAAGTTGATATATTACACTGTACAAAATGGATAAGTGGGTGTTCGTCTGTAAAGCTTATTGCCCAAACCTAGAGCCCAATGGTTATTGGACTGATTATGTGGCGAGTCTCGGATGCGTCTGTCCCTCCGGACCTCAGCCCTAGCCGAATTTGAACATGTCAGCAACCTGAGGCATTGGGATGCCTGTTCGGCGCTAGGATGTTGACGTTGTAATTTAATCCGAAATAGATAGGACCCCTGCCATCAACCGGCCCAATTTCGCTTAAAGAGTCATTGTGTTCAGTAATCGTGCAAATGTTTGGTCCACTCCTGAGTCAATTCTAGCCTAAATTCAATGTCACCTTGATACCAATCCGGCATATCCCTGCAGTGTAAGATTTTGTGCTCCTGTGATTCGACCGGAATACGATGTAGCACCAGGTTTTCGAAATTCGGACTTTTGATTGCGAACGTGCTGCTTTCCTTGTAGAAGAAATCACCTGTTGATACAGGGAACATTAATACAAATGGGTCAAAAACTAGACACAACACTACGACCTTCAGCTATATACATCAGCCCCAGTATCGTCAATGATAACCCTGATCTCGTCGAAGCTCTCGGTAGATGGTCTGATGATTCGGCAAGTTATCCGTCAGATCATCATGAGGCAGCGATAAGTGGCGTAGAAATGGCATAAGTACCTAAAGTCAAACCAACAGAAAGAAATCAACCGCAATCAATATCTTGATTCAAGATGCCCTAGGCCATCAATTTCCTTTAAAATGTAGTTGAAGAAGAAGAGGCAAAAGTGCGGTATTCTTGACATTCATTACATCCGTTGATAAGAAGACAACAGTGGCCTGTCGTGTGCCGAATTCTCCCCGGTGTCGAACTACCTATTCGGGGATTACATCCGTGTCTCCAGTTTACAACGTAGCAAGGGGAGTCCCGAGTGTCATCGGCTCCGGGCTTGCCAAGAAAGTCTGTTCGAAATTCTGATGGGGCAGACGTTCACTTTCGATATTTACGCATAAATATTTGTGTATTAATTAGCCCGTGATTGCTCCAGCTCCAATATCCAAAATTAAAACCTTTATGACTCCTTCGTATCATCGCACTGAGTTGTACACGCCGTTTCCGGACAATAACCATGATTGCAAGCGAAAGAACAAAGTCCCAAATATCCATCACTCAAATCTGGCAGAGGACATCCCCGGACATTCAACACTTCAGGCTCCTCTTTTGGTGTTCCATAAGCGACACATGTGCAAGGGCCTGGAGGGCAGTATCCGTAGCCACAGGAAAACTTGCAAAGGCCCATGTAGTTCTTTGTCTCACCGTCTGCAACGGTTCCCTCTGCGCAAACCTCTGTTGAACTTGGCGTTGCTTCCGTGGTCTTTGTAGTTTTTGTCGCTTTTGATGTCGTTGTCGTTAGTGTGGTTGATGTTCTGACAAAAGTTGTTAGCTCTAGACTTGCGATATGCTCAATCCGGCGACTGACCTGGTATTTTCGTCCGAGGTTTCTGAAGACGTAGTCGATTCAGTCTCTGTACTGAAGACGGACGTTGGCGACGAGACGATTGTTGAAGATTGTATATCATCTTCATCGATGGAAGTTGCGAGAGCGGCCGCTTCGTCATTATCTTTCTTCGAGGCTACCGATGAACCAACACCACCGCCCACTGCTGCTGCAACCACGACTACTACAAGTGCAATCAAAGCAATCAACCAGTTTCGTCGGTTTTTCCAAAACGATTTCTTCGGGGGCGTCCCAGCGCCGGCTTTGTCATGGTGCTCTTTGTCATCTCGGGCGCCGATCGGAACCGTAACTGGCTCAGGTAGGTGGGCGGGCTTTTCAGGTTCGACGTAATACTTAGGGAACTGCTCCTCTAGGTAGCGATGCGCTTGGTGCATCTGGTCGGGCTCGACCGCTTCTGGTGAGACTGCATCGTTCGGTGAAACTATTGTTTGGTTCGGCGAGACTACCGTTTGATTCGGTGAGACTACCGTTTGATTCGTGATATGGGTGTTTACTGCCAGAGTCAGCTAAGAATGTTGTAATGCAAGAGTTACTTACTATTCAAGACCATTCTGAAATACTGATTGCGCTAGTCGACCAAACAGAAAAATAAGAAAGAAATGAGAATTCTCCGAACCGGACCGAATCTTAACAAAGGGCTCTAGTGTTAGAAAGAAGGAGAAAATGGGGAAGGTCTTAGGTGATAAAGTGAAATCTCCCCTTTCCTTCTCTAAAGTATCCATTCTGCCAAGTGGTACGGGGCTGTGGAGCAAGAAGTTCTCATGGGTAGTGGCGAGAGTACGGTATTTAGCCCAACTCGCAAGGCTGTCGACCCTGTCAACGACTACGCGATGTAACTCGGAGCCTTAAGCGGAAACTGCCAAGAAGAATTCCCTTGTTGAAATAACCAAAGTTCCGTTTTCATTAGCACAGACCAGCCATAAGGCTACATTACATCCTTGCTAGTGGAATTAGAAGCCCTGCCAAGCACGGTTACGGCGCTCACTAAACTTCGGCAAATGCCGCCACATCCTGTCCTGACTTAACCCATGGCTGATATAGGTGACCTAATTAGCTAGGCGAATTGGAGGCATCATTTTATTGGTTGAAAAATCATGTTCGAGTCGGAGGAGTGAGTAAGCAGCCAGGGACGACTCTTCGGCTGCTAGCCGCGCGGAAGCGAGCTGGGTTTTGTCTTATGCGACAAGCCGACGCTCTACCAGGGGTTTTGAGACTGCTTGATGTACTGTCATGGCTGTTGTCCACGCTTCAACTTTCGGCTTGTAAATATCAAGCCGGGGCTGTTGACCTTGGCGTGGCGATGGCACGTAGATAGAACCCCAGAATAAGACAGTAATATAGTCTTAATAAACACGGAACGATACGAAAAGCTATGGTCGTTGGTACTGAGTGACTCAGAATGAGATGTTATGCTTCTGACTAACACAACAAAGTCCGCATTGCCTGAAAATTCCATTCCATCGATGTAGAGATTAGTAACAACCTCGCGATGGTCCGACGCCTGTCCCTCTGACGAAGTCATCGAGCATTGCTAGGGCCACTCAAGTGTGCTTCAAATTTGATGTTCCCAGTGCAGTGAGATTACCGGTGGAATATAAGCTTTTGTCTGGTGACCTTGCTTATCTTTGTCAAGTGCCACTCGCGAGCGTGATGAGACCAGGAACTCTTGCAAGGGACATGCTGAGGGCCTGTGATCTATTCTGGGTCCAGATCGTGGTTCACTCTCGCTTAAGTCTCTTCTCCTCCCTTACAAATATTTGCCACGAATACGGTAGACAACAGCCCTGGTCTTGACAACACATACGCCGTCGTGTTATTAGTGGCCTGTTTTGTCAGCGTAGTTCACATTCCTCTTTTATCGAGAGCTATACGTATCTGTCACCCTCACTTTTAATGAACAGTGTGTTTCTGTGTTATTCATTGAAATTCTCCGTATCTTTTGTCTTTAGTGTTACACGCACATCATTTACTCTCACTGTTCATGTCTAGCCGCCATTACACCCACTCTGCTCTTCAACGGATCATTTGCTAAATCTAGCTATAAATTCGATCTACACCTGATTCAAGTCTATGGTGACGGAAGCCACCTTCAAGCCATGACTCTCCGCCTTCACCGTGAAAGGTCCTTTACCCTCGGTCTTTGACCGGACAATCGCTAATGCCAGTCCACTAAAAGCATTTCTTTGCTTCGAAGGGAACGCAGTGAAGTCTGCAGGAAATCCATTGTCCGTGGCAACAATTTCTCCCGGCCCTGCAACAGAGAACACAATAGTGTTATTGGCATCTGGTACTGTTCTCCCCTTCGCATCTGTGATCGTCACTTTCAAAAACGCCAGATCCTCACCATCAGCATCGATCGTCGTACGATCGGCCTCCATCTTGATGGCAGCAGCTTTACCTGTAGTTTGGACTGTTTGGGTGGCCCATTTCTTTCCGCTCTTGTACACCACTACTCTCACTTCACCAGGTTGATAAATGGTCTCATCCCATCGGAAGCGATACTCTCCTTTCTTCTTCCGCAGTCGCCCTTGTGACTTACCATTGATGAAAAGCTCGGCCTCGTCACCTGAACTAAAGACATGTACAGGTGTCTTTGCCCCAACACGGTCAGGCCAATTCCAATGAGGCACGATGTGCGCCATGGGTAGATCCGGTCGCCATCGCGATTGGTACAAGTAGAATCTCTCTTTCGGGAAGCCTGCCAAATCAACGATACCAGAGTATGCGGTTCGTGCTTCTGGCCAAGGCGGTTCGCCTAGGTAATCAAATCCAGCCCAAGTGAATCCACCAGCGACGAATGAGTGCTCATCTTGAGTCTTGAATACTCTGTCCGCAGAAGACCCCGCATCTGCAGAGTAGAGTTCATAGCCGGAAATCTCCAGCCGATCGTAGTCTGCACCAGAAGTCTCATTGATCGGTGCACTATTGTACGGTGTGACTGGGAATGTGAATGTGCCACGAGTGCTGAGCGACCATCCAACCTCACTGCCCAGGATGAGTTTATCACTGAAGTTGCCATGAAAATTGTCGTATTGTCCCGGTCGAGCTCGCGAGCGATTGAGATGCTCATATGCAGGCCCCCATCGGATACCCTCGCCCTGATAGTTCAGACTAATGAGGTCGTAAATTTCAGGTAGAGTTTCGTTAGGAAAGCCAACGTTCAATGACCCAGTGACAGGTCGCGAGTTGTCTTCTTCCCGAACTATCTTCTTGAGGTATTTGGCAATTCGCGTTGACGCTGGAATATCGTGGAGGTTCTGTTCCATAACTTCGTTCCCAACACTCCACACAATGACAGAAGGATGATTTCTATCTCGTCGCATAAAAGCACGAAGATCCGGCTCCCGCCAGTCTTTGAAGATGAGATGGAAGTCCGAGGTTACTTTCTCGATCTCCCAAACATCAAAGATCTCATCCACGACAAGAAATCCCATCTTATCTGTGAGCTCAAGTAGTTCGGGGGCCGGCGGATTATGTGCCATACGGATTGCATTGACGCCGATCTCACGAAGAATCTCAAGCTGCCTCTTTGCAGCGCAATAGTTGAACGCAGCTCCTAGGGCACCAAGATCGTGGTGTTGGTTCACTCCCTGTATATAAACCTTCTGGCCATTAACATGGACCCCATCGTCGGATGTGAAATGTAGTGTACGAATCCCAAACTGTGTTTCATACTCGTCTAGTAGTATGCGGCCGTTATACAGGCGTGTGACAGCAGTGTAGAGGTGAGGTTTTTGCGTCGGTGGTGGTCCCCAGAGCTTGGGATTGTCCAATTTGACGCTCGCTGTAACGTTTTGTTTACGAGTTGACCCAGTCTGGATGCTCTTCTGTGGTAAGGATGCCACTTTTCGGCCACGAGCGCCAGACTTGAGATCGTTCTCGAAAATATCCGTTTGAACCGAGATGAGCTTTTGTTTGCCTTTGGTAGGACTAGTAACTTCGACCCCAATCTCAATGACAGCAGATTTGTAAGATACATCTCTAGTGGTAATATGAGTTCCCCAATGAGCGATAGATGTCTTCTCAACCTTTGTAATCCAAACGTTGCGATAAATCCCGGCTCCAGGATACCAACGCGATGAGCGAGCAGTGGGATTTTCCACACGAATTGCCAATTGGTTTTCTCCCCTGATCAGATGATCCGTCAAATCGATGCGAAATGAGTTGTAGCCGTATGGCCAGCCACCCATGAGCCTTCCATTAAGCCAAACGATGGGATATGACATGGCGCCGTCAATTTCCAGAAACACAGACTTTTCAAGGTCGCTGGAGTCAATGCGCACTGACTTTCGGTACCATCCTACTCCTTGCACTGGGAGGCGACCCATGTCTCCTGGAATTACTGGATCTTCCTCAGTGTAGAAGGGACCGCTTATAGCCCAATCATGGGGTATCTTGACATCGTCCCAATTGCTGTCGTCAAAATTCGTTTGAACGAACGGAACGTCGATGCTCGGTTCCTCTTTCGGTCTCTTGTGTTGCAAAGAAGGATCCTTGATGAAGTCATTGCCAGACGGTAGAATCCAATTTTTCAGAACATGAAGGCTTGTTTCGTTGGCATCCGGACGGTAGTCGTAAATAAGATTGTCCGGGGTTGACTCGAACCGCTTGAAGCGCCAGCCATCATGGAGTCTAAGTCGTTCTCGTAGGCTTCTATGATGACCACTGTTGTCGGAAGCGCACTGGGCCGGAACGCTACCAAATGCGAGCAGCAGGCCCAAAATGATCGTAGACAGCATGCCAACGGCTCTCATGATGTCAGAGCAAGTGTATCCAACAGAAGGCGAGAGTTGCCAGCTCAACCTAGCACTAGAATATCATGTCGACATCGCATGGGAGCTTTAGGGTATAAATGCTGTGACTAGTCCGCATGCATTTAGCCTAATGTGATATTCTCTAAGTTAAGGTGATATTAGCCGAGGTATATAGTAGTTTCCATGAGTAACATCGTGTGTCGATCTCGACCCAACTGAGTGTTCGGCAATGCGCCTATTTTGAACCAGCCTAAACTATAGGCTTCCGAAGTCAGATGATAGGTGCGCCTAGCTTATGCTTAACCTTCGTCATCCAAGTATTGGAGAAATAATCCACAGCCAATACTACCGTCATTAAAGCGAGCGATTCTTGCAATTCCCCCGCTTTTGCTGAATAGGAAATAGAGAGGATTGCCTTCGCACCGGCGACCATTCTGATGTCACGTAGAGCGGGGTAATGAACCTATCATCAGACACTGACACCGCCCTGTGACATGAAGACCAGATGTAACACGATACTTTCCGATATTATCGTCCGATCCTAGGCACTTTCCCTTATCCCGGACTGCCGGAACGAGTTGCTCGAAGAATCTTGTCGTTTGTGACTCTTGGCCATTGATACCCGTACGCTTGTGTCGTTTCTAACCATGATACCTCCTCTATTTGCAGAATTACTCGGATAACCATCCTTTTGTCTGACCTTGCTTGGACTGGTGATAGTTGCGATGTTGCCCTGGTAGTCATCGAGCGTGTGACTATCAGGTTCAGAGAAAGAGCCGCCATTGCTCTCCAGCCGACCGGCAAGTTCGTGCGTGGAACTTGTTTCATCCTTCGTCACGCTCGATAAACGGATTGATTTCTTTGGTTGTGGCCGCTCGTAACTCTCGGCGAAGGTGTTAGCGCTAGACCCTCTTGTCGTAGCTGGGTTGGTGCATGTCGTAAGAAGAAGGAAAGCGGGTCGAATGGTTGGAAGACAAGCTGCAAACAAGTTGTTAGTAACGGTTGTGCAAGCCCAGAAGCCTCAAGAATATGTACTAGATACTGTGAGGAGATTGACCTCCACTGATGCCCAGACTATGACCAGTGATAAGTCCCAGCTCACATCAAGCGAGGCATCATCCAACTTTGTAGCGATCGAAATGATAACCAGTCCAGCTATACACACCCTGTGTCCACTCTGTTAGCATATGTACTTGAAGGAGACGTGCTCTGGAGCCGAAGACCTACAGGGTACCAAACATGAACATCAGTAGGACCCCGAACTTTTGTAGCCAAGGTAGTTGAAGTTTCTTGATTTGCAAAATCGGCAACATTAAAATGAAAACATCGATGAGAATATGTGAGAGTATACTACCGAAAATGTACTTGTGAGTTTCGACGCGACATTTAGCAGTTGGCCTCAAGCTTAGGTCCCAGAAGGCTTGGATAGGCATGCATTGGAAAGTTGTAACAAAGACCTAGGAAAAAGGCGATTAGCATGAGTCCGATTTTCTGGATTGAAGTCATACCCGAGAAATCATCCAACATATGGAGGCGCCCAGCAGGATATAGACTGCGATCTTAATGTTCGTGATGCGAAACATACGCCAATAGAAGAACAACAGGGATAGCTTGGCGAAAAAGACTATAAATGCATAAATTTGCTCGACTGTGAACATGAAGTGTAATGTGACAGAGTTGACCTCTAGACTGGTCATATCCTTTATGTCGTCGACGTGTAAACCGAAGCCATTACTAATCCCTGAAAGTCTAGACTTAGTAGCGAGAGAGGTTAACGGGCAGAGGAACGTACAAAGTGGTATTGTGATGGCCCATGCGACAGTTGCCACCTTTTTTTTGGTCAGAAAAATCATCAAATCCGTGTCGATTCGAGCCTAACATACATAACAAGCGATAGCAAAATAATCATCCCACCAAAAGCCAGCTTTGGTGAGTCTTCTGCTTAGTATACGGAGGAATAGGCAAAAAGTAGCAGCCGCAAATGGAATAAATTCAGCTACCCATAACTTGGGCTGTCTGGTCGCTACCATATCGATGACAGCATAGATAAGTTGCAAGAGATGCGGAAGTACAGATTAAGAGAAACGAAAGACGAAGGAAGAGAAAAGACGAGAGTTTAGGAGGCATAGACTTCACTATACCGCGAGGCAGGCTGTTTAGCTGATATAACTTTCTCCATTCCTAAGTAGTCACCGATGGTCAACGATCCGGACGAAGTCAAAGCTGCCAAGACTTGCGTTGTGACGGTTCTAGACAGAAGGGCTTGGCTCCAAGCTCCGGGGAGGTAGACTTTAATGTTGGCCAGTGGTCTTTTGGCGGCATGTCCTCCGGATGCAGGTAAGCCTGTGTCGCCATTCCTAGCACCTAGGAATTGTGGCGGTTTTGTGGCGTACGTTTCGACCCAGTCGTGTCCTGTGGCGTTTCGTAGCCGGATCTGGCCTCCTAAATGGTTTGTAGGCGCCGGGCACTTTGCCCTGACCTTGGGACGAAATAAGGCTGTAGACGCGTGACTTAACCTCTGTTATAGTATCTGAATCGCATTTAACTCATACTGATATTATGCATAAGTTACTCAAAATAGGTTCATACTAATATCTTGGTATTTAGTGGGACTTAGTCTAAATTATTACTATTTTGGAAGAAAATTGGGCCTAAAGTTGCTAAGGGTCTTTGTCGAGTTCGCGTCTGAAGTCTTACTTTTCTCCCTTTAGCCTGGTAACTTTAACTCTGATCTGAAATAGATGGCTCTCCCAGTCGTTTGCTAACAGAAGAATTTAGTTACATCATGAAACACAGAGTGGCACTGAAACGATCGCTCAGGATTGCCAGCCTTTCGAGTGAATAGCTTAGGTTCACATTGACTACAAGGTTAAGTACGATCTAGGAAGTTCGAGACTCTCATGTGTTAGTAAAAGCGAGCTCGGAATTATCCTGTTGATCCACCGTGGCGCCTATGTCGAGGCTCATCGTAGCCCAACTACCATTAAACAATTAGATGAAGTTCCCATCACAGGAACAATCACTCGTGCACGGCTATGGTGTGCAAAAACACCATGTTTAAAAACGATGATGGCGCCTAACGCATATAGCCACCAAAGGATCGCACGTTTCAGCTTCAGCCACAGAGAAAGGTTGGCGTAACCACGAAAACCAGGAAGCAAGTCTGAGAAATACAATTGAATATGCAAGGCGCTCGTCACACGGACAGATTCCATTCTTCCGCATACTTCTACCACACGACTTTGAAGAACGGAAGAACGCTATACGTTTCTATCAAATACAAAGGATTCGACTCTTCTGCGCTAACTTCGTAATGTCTCGCCAAAATCAGCCTATTCTTTTAGAAATGGCAACTCCTTAGGCATCGAGGAAAAGTCGCATGGTGCAAACCGCCACCAGTCTTTGCGTGTGTTCATGAATAGCCATCTAAGTACCAAATGCATAATCCAATTAATTGGCGGGAAGTCATGCCAGACTCCTCCTTCATAGGATTTGTCATGAAGGACGAAGGTAAGAGGAAAGACATCGGACTGTGAGGTTGTCAGCTAATTCGCGCTTTGTGGACCTCGGATAGTCAAGGGCTGGACATACTCTGAATGCCGCATCTGCCATACTCTTCTTCACAATTCCGTCCGTCTTTGCTTTCAACCACTTCTCCCAATCCGTCTTGTCGGAGTACTTTTCCAACCCCAGTAACGTGTCAATCTCGTTTTGCAAATGTTCTGTCAGAGTAGGCATGAAAGAATCAACGATTGTCTGTAGCTTTATGCCATTAAGCTCCTCAGTCTCTTTGGTAACTTTGAGCAGGTACTCCCGGTATGACTCCAGACCATCGTGAAATAGCTTATGCTCGTTCACATTAGCGTCCATGAGCCCTGGAACACCACAGATTTCATTGACTTCTGGGAATAGCTCCGTCTCTTCGATTTCGTGATGCTCGTGAATCATATCGCCCCATCGGAGGGCAAAGTTTGCAAAGTCGAGCTTATCCTTCTTCGTACCTCTGGCGGCGACGTTCGGGCTTTGCAGGTAAATGGCGTTGATACCGCGGATGAGGCAGTTGTGTACGAGACTCATTTCGGCAGCCATTCTGGACACTGGCGTGCCGTGAGATTGTTTCTGGAATAGTCATTAGTTATGGTATTGACGCATTCTATGGGCTTTATTACCGTCACACCATGTTTGGTAGAGCTGATGAGTCTGAACGGGCCCTCGACAGAGGTAGGTTGTGATGACTTCGACATTGCGGCGGTGCGGTTATATGCATCAACAAGAAAATTAGGGATTTCAACAGGTTTTATATACGCTTGGATGATTGGGTGTAATAAGGCTGAAGTGTTGTTGGACACCATGTAAGAGTCAGCAGTAATTACAAGGCCTTGATTGGACTCACGGGTGCAAGCGACGAGTTGTCATGTCTTATCTCACGTCAGCACAGACAAGCACCGACTTCCAAATTTGGCTATAAAAGAAGTCACTAGCCCCCATTCATAGAGAAACGTTCCGCTAGAACCCAGCAGGCAGGCGTAATCTCCGATATTACAAGGTGGCATGATCACTTGGTGGCTTGGAAACCAAGTTGAATAGAATGAGCGCCGTGCTCCGTCCCAAAGCCATTCTTAGGGAGTCTAGCCCTTCTAGGACTGCCAAGCGAGGAGAAAGTCCGCCAGTGAGAATAGGACGAAGACTTCGATGTGGTTAGCCAAGAAGCTAATTATCAGCTGAATCTATTTATGGGTACTTTGAACTTTGTTCCTTAGACCAGTCAAGTTCGTTCATTAGCGAAAAAGGCTTGCAAATACGATGGATGTTTAGCATATTGAATTGGATGAGCAATTTAAGATGACGTTGAAGGCTTACATGTGAAGCCTCACATGTAAGCATCTACGCAGCGGCTATTGCAGCACACATGACCTTGAGGCAGTGCCCGCCCTCCGCATGCGAACGGTTCTATTAGTTTGAAGTTTCAACTCTAGCATTAGTGACTGATGGTCAAGAACGTAAGCTTTAAATTGCTTTTCGGTGTAGCCAGTAGTAGACGGCCCATGACTTCAAGTGATGTCTTACAATTGCAGTGAATAATGATCTGGCGTTAGGCAGCCGCGTGGTTTGACAAGGCTATTACTCCTGATTGGCTGCAACCGTAGATCTAAGCGATCCCTCCCTTAGAGGAGGTTAAAATTGCATTGAAAGCCGGCCTCAAGAGATATACTTCGAGCCAGTCCAGGTCATTCTTGTGCTGCTGTGCTCGGGCGATATATCCCATCAGCTCTGCCTGACTAGCCTGATGAAGCTATAGGGTCGGTAATAGTTCAAATTGGAAACCAACTACTAACAACGGCAGGTCTTAATAAATAATTATAGTTACGCAAAGAATGAGTTTTCAAGTGTGACACAGTACGTATATTTCAGGGTCAGCTTTCATACTAACCTCATCATGTACAAAGGTGCAAGTCGAACAAAAAGCAGGTGGCCAGCCCTGAGTTCATCACATTGGCAGAATTTATCACTCTCAACCGGTTGAAGATCTGTGTTCCTTGAGAGTTGTTGAAGATAACCTCCGCAAGGCTATGGCGCCTCATAGCATAGCTATTCTAACTCAGTATAGCCACCAGTATCACAAGTACAAGGCAAGATAAAAGAGACATGATTAACGCACCAAAATAGCATGAGGTATTGTAGATTTCATACAATTGCACATTCTGTGATCCATCTAAGAAGTGCTATCAACTCAAAGTAACTGCGCGCAAAACGCCGTATTTCCTTCCTGTCTATGTGATAGATTACCACAGCCTTAAAAACTTATTACGGTTGGAAGAAAAGCTTGTGCATGACGTCATGAACTGATCCACTTCATTAGGTTTAGTAACAGATATCTCCCCTGTCAATCCTCTCCCTTCCATGCAATACTACACAGGTTAGGTCAGGATTTGCACCTCAAAACAAGGATGGGAATCTTACATTTCACTTAGTCTCCCAGGAGCCGGTGCCCTCAACGACTACCGGAGCTTCGACGTCGAGGCCGGGAAATTCCAGGTCCCCCTCGATCCGAACACCGTTGTCCAACTCGATCTTGTAGGTTTCTGGACCGACTTTACCATCATGTGAACGGTTAAAATCCAATTGACTCGGGTCCTCGTATGTAAGCTTAGCCGTGTCGCTTTTGAAAGCCCGGATGGCAGGGCTGATGGTCATATTGTAGACATATTGAGTGCCATCGATGTTGAAGTCGGCAATCAGTTTGCCGGGGATGATGCAACTCAAGACTCCCTTTGCTGTTGTCGTTTCTGGGGCCTTGTCTAGCTCGACGTGGTACGTTGGTAGTGTCATTTTCAAGTCGAATAATGAGGAGGAGTGTATGGGGAAGAAAGGTGCGAGCTTGACAAGGTGATGGAGCTGTCAGGTTTTAGATATACTAAGAAGGAAGACGCCCGTTTTTTAATAGGCTTTTTCCTCGGTCGACAGGCTGCTTAAAGAGAATTTTGGCCTGAACAGTGTCGTTGCATGTTGAGTGATTAAAAATGTGTCGTAAAAAAGAGGGTCTTCGTTTTGCGTGGAGAAAAAGTATCAACTCGTCATAGCGTACTGATGCATTGTGAGATAGATCGCTCGATCGCTTATGACGCAAGTAGAGACATGCTGCTACTGCTATAAACACTCATGACATGTCATTGTCAGAAGCTGCAGACAACGCACTTCACTGCTTAAATCCCTCGTACCTAGGAAAAAGGCACCTGACGTCAGTCTAGATTCTATAGTCGCAGATCTTCGATCCACATCCCGCTAGAGACTTCATGATACGTTTCTGATAGGACAAAGTCGCGGCCAACTACCCGCTCCCCCAGTTATATGTCGTAGCCTTTCCCAGTCAATTGTCATAGCAAAATCTTAACGCGACTCAGGACAGGGGATACCTGGCCAAGGGTTACGTCGGGCGACATTAGGTTGCTGAATATTTCCGGATACCCTTGCGGTTATCTTCAACGTGAGAGGTGGAAGTGTAATCCTCGGTATTGTAAAGCCCGAAATTGGTAATAGCTAAAACATAAACTTTGCTAAGCAGAACTATTGTTTATGATTCGCTATATAACAAAAATAAAATACTCTTTCGCCCCCACCTCATTGGCTTCTACTCTTGCACAATACTCATCCCGTGGAAGGAACGGCTCACTAGGAAAATAATGAGTGGAATTTCCTCTCACCTGGAGCTCTGTTTGTCCAATGCGTCTATACTCGCCTTTTCTCGCACCCGTCGGTTCCAAGACAATCCCACTATCGATTTGCGGTGACGAACGGAACACAATGGGTAGCCAGAAAGCACGAAAGGTCTCGTTCCCTGCGTGCTGCTCGAAGTCATCGAAGTCCATGCTTTCAATAATTGTACGGCCGCGCAATGTGCGGTTCTCATCTATAATGATTCCGCTGTTATTGAGACTCGCGTATACGGTGCATTCCTTCAGGTATTCGCACTTGATCTCTAGGGTCCCCCGGACGATTTCCCCAAAAGGATTTGAAGGGTTGAGGTACTCAACATCAATTTTTCGAATGTCGATGTATTCCTTTGTGACGGGCCATGTGTAGGGTGCGCTGTTGAAGTACTTGATAGAACCGGAGTTAGAAGCCCACAACCATGTTGGGGCTACTGCAGGATCATATCTTTGGCCACGGCTTGTGCCCCAGCAAAGCTGGGCGGCCAACTCATTTTTCCACATGCCTGCTATATACTCATCAGGCGTGTCCCTCTGAATAAGCTGGGCGATAGCAGAGATGGCCACAAGCTTATCACGGCCAAAAGTCAACCGGCAGGACGAGTACTGCTCAACGATAGAAGGCCAACCGGAGCGAGATAACCAATTATCGCCTTTTGGGAGATCGAGAGAACATTTTAGGTAGTGTTGAACCCTTGGGATACCTTCATTCCATATCTCACAAGCTGTGAGAGAGCGGCATACCCAAAAGATCTGCTGCTTCGTAAAGTGAAGTGTTCGTGGTGAAAGAAAACGTTCTTGAACGACCCAAGCCCGACTCATAAGAGGAATCTCGTCAATGGGCTGTTCGAGTAGCTCAGGAGGGAAGCACTCGTATAATCTGGGCGTAGGCCCATCCTTTCCTAGTAGGACCTGGCATCTCCAATTCTCCTCACGGTCAAAGAGACATCCCACCTGTCCGTCAGATGCACTTGTAGCTGCAATATTCAATCCTGAGCGCCCGTACACACTACCCATACGCACTGACTCATGTTTCCAATCTTCAACGTCGTCTTGAATGATACAAAGGGAGTCGATCCAAATGTACTTGAATCCCAGGGTCCGTGCGATATGCATAGCTTCTTGGAATGTCTTGGGCAAGTCCTTCGATGGGATGCATTTTATGAAGTCGGGAAAGTTGGATTTTGTGAGGGTAAGGAATTTCTTGAGACCCCAACAATGGCTGAGAGATGCGTATGGAGTTGACGTACATATAACGGACGTGTCTGCACACAGTCGAGGTTCATCCTGGTCTATGACAATGAGCCGGGTGGGGAGTGTCTCGGCAGTAGTATCGGAGTGAGCCTGGCAAGTGTGTGATGTATTGCAATTTCGAAGCCATGTCTTGCATAGTCCTAGAGCGTCTTTTGTATTTCTAGTCTCACCAGGAGGACTATTTAGCACAACTATAACAAGGACTTAGCCACTCCTGATGCAATAAAAGCTCTTTTAGCCCTACCTTGTTGAACTCCAGGAATCAAGAATGCCCTGGCTGACCAAACTTGCCTTGCCATGTTCGTCTCGTTTACAGGATCTTCGAACCAATACATGCTTATCAACACAAGCATTCCTTCTTCTGGGTTCGTTTCATCATTGAGCCTGTAGATGGCGAACTTTCCGACGTTGCTCACGATTTTCTCAGACTCATCCTGGGGACCTTCTAACTGGCCATTAATGAGAAGCTGGGTACACAAACCACACCCAGATCTGGCAGATTCCTCAACTTCCGCAACAGTGTCGTACCATCTGAAGTCGAGACCGAGTGGTTCTGGATGAGGCCAGGGGTCGAAGGGGCGTTGACATCTATCACAGAGTGTGGCTGGTGGTTGGAGCACGCCAGTCGAAAGAGGTTCGCTAGTCATCGTTCGTAGGAAGACTTATCGAGTGAGCTTGAGAAACAAGTGACATAGAGCAACTTTTGGGAGTATAATAGATGTCCACGTGAAAATCCCTTGCGCTTAGTAAACATGAATTAATGTCAATGGACTTGACTTTTTATTCCCGCATTTCTTAGTTGCCCCGCTCAAGTCACGTGTTTGTATATACGACGCGCAGGACGTCTGTAAATCAGTTGTATGTTTCTCGTGAACAGACTAGCGAGTTAGATTGTCTGTCATCTCGACAGCCTGATATCTCTCTCAGGACTCTCTCGATTCTCCGTAGAGGCACTAAGTGGTTGCCATCGCGAGCTCCGAATTCCAATTCTACATCTTATTATGTGAGGCGTGGCTTGTTTGGCTTGTCGTCGACGAAAATCTCGATGCAAGAAGCAGCCAGGCTCTTCCGGATCATGCCTGATGTGCCTTTCTCATGAGACTCCCTACGAGTATCCAACGGCCAGGCGTTCGCCTCGCAAGAAGCCCTCACAATCATCCCCCTCAACTACGCAAATGGGATCCCAAAATGTCGAAACAGGTACCGTACCATCCTGTTGACGAAGGTGTAGTATCTTCTGTCTTACAAGCACCAATGCTGTCGCATATTGCCAATACGTCGCTACAAGCAGGCCACAGCAGTGCCGTGGGCCAAGATGTAAGCCTGGAAGGTTTTCAAGCCCTCGATCCACCACCGTACAGTAGTAGCAATCGTCGAGTCCTGGGGCCCATTCCGGATAGCGACAGCAGAGTCATGATGGATTGCTTCCCACAGAGTCTCGGCGGTCGTCGTGTCATGAAACCTACCATGTCTTCAATTATTGCAAGGACTTCGTCAGTATCACCTGTATTTGTAACTGCAAGGAGGCGGCCTGCCGGGGTAGATGAGTTGTCAAACCCGGCGCAGGCTAATCTCAAACTAATCGAAAGGTTCCTACATCCTTTCATCCGAAATCTTGTGGAAGTGCGAGTGTAAACAGTGGCTTTTTAGGGACATTGCTAAAGCGCCTTGACATAGTTTCCTGACTCGGATCAATCCGTGCTTTCCTTTGCTTGACCTAGAAGAATTCCGGGAGCAACTCAGCAACGCTGAACCCAAGAATCGCGCCTCCCCTGCCCTCTTAAGCTGCATGTATGCACAGAGTCTCGCATCCTGGACGTCTGATCCCGCTTTAGTCCAGGAGCGACGACCAGATGAGAAATTCATATGGAACTTGGCAAGCGAGGCGTTATTCTCTGAGCTTCGATTGTGTCCTGGTATATACACAATCGCCGCTGTACTACTCATTGTTGGCGGAAGGCCGTCGACTTTGCCATTCAACAACTCTGGCCAACTTGGCTTTGCGGTTAGTGTCGCATTTGCCATGGGATTGAATCGAGATCCTTCAGCGTGGGACATCCCAGAACAGGAAAGGAAGCTCCGCAGAAACGTATGGTGGGCTCTTTTGATTCACGATAGATGGTGAGCGTGGATATATCTATCGGTGATCTAGCTGATTCGTGTTTCACGTATAGGTCAAGCTTCGCGTGCGGAACTCCACCGCGCATCCGAAATTGCCAGAGCAATATGCCACTCCCCAACCTCAAATTGCTCTCCACATCCGGACCGTTGGAACAGCAAGAGGCAGAAGTATACGTTGCATTGGCTAACCTTACCGAGGTCTTAAACTATTATCTTGAACACATACACCAATTTCAATCATTTTCGACCTCTAGTGCAACTCTCCTGGAAAACAAAGCTCTATCATGGTCTGAAACTACCAGTGGACGGATTCGACGGATCGTCCTTCGGGGTTTCGACCTGGACGTATCTGGAGCCGCAAACCTTCGTCTAGCTTTCCTGTCAGTTCAGTTTTTGCATTTCAGGATCTCGCTGGAGACATCAAGACGTGATTCCGGCGAAGTTACAAGCAACCGTTTCCATGAAGAATATCTCCAAACTCGTCGAACAGCTGAGGATGTTGTGGTGTTCTTGGAGGAACTTAGGTCTACACAGCTTCAAGACTTCTGGATGCCAGAATCAGCAGCTAAATTAGTTTTGTAATGTCCTTCTTGATACGAGCTATAATCGAGTGGGAAAGTATAAGTGTGGGTTTGACTGGAAACGAAACATTGAGTTTGGCAAGAACTCTAATAAAGACTCTTCAGTCACATAAGCAGAATTATGATTGGGATATTGGATTTAGCTGCCTAGAGCAGTATTCTGAGCTCATGAACTGGCTTGATGTCCAGGATACGAGTACGGGTGCTGGAAATATCGATTTCGATACACTCGATGCTTTTATCACCGATGGAGCGTTTCGAGACACGTTGTTATATCCAATGGTATTCGATTAGGGAACCAAGGTTATGTATATAGAGGGTGTGGCCCAGCGGTAAGTGGTCACTGGGCTACCCGATGGCTTATCCTCCGAGCTCAAGCCAGTGAGTTTAGATTGCACGACCCCCATGACTATATAAAGTACCCAAAGCTTTGCGATGCTCGCTAGAAAACAAAGCCTCTCCTTTGAAATTTCCTGTCTTCATGGAACCGGCTGTGTACCTGGTGTAGTTGCAAAAGCCTCCTCTAAAATCCTAAGCCCCTCACGTAGCTCCCTTTCAGTCGTGGTAATTGGTGGTGCAATGCGAAGGGTTCCGCTAAAGTACGAATCACTGGAGAGATTAGCCCATAGACCTCGACGGAAGGCGTTTTCTGCGACCCTCCTGCCAAGATCTACATCCGCCGTCTTGGTCTCTCTGTCAGAAACAATCTCAACACCTGCCATCAATCCCCGGCCTCGAACATCACCCACGCAGCTATACTTAGACTGTATGTCGTGTAGACCGGCCTGGAGTATCATGCCAAGGGCTTTAGAATTTTCAGCAAGATTGTCTCTCATAACAATCTCAAGCACTTTGTCGCCGACAGCGCAGGGCAAAGGATCATTCGCGTGTGTGGTATACATGCAATAACCCTTCTTGGCACACTCATCATTGATCTCAGTGCTAGTTACAACTGCACTGAGAGGCAGACCGTTTCCAAGCGTTTTGCTCAAGGTGACAATATCTGGCACAACTTGCTCGTGCATGATCACCATCAAGTCTCCACTGCGTCCAATACCGGTTTGTGCCTCGTCAACAATAAGAAGCATACCTCTCTTCTCACATTCTCTCTTCAACGTTTTCAGATATCCAGGGGGAAGGACATGAATACCAGCAGAAGACTGGATGCATTCGACGATGCATGCTGCAAGGGATCCACAAGATTGTATGTCAATCATAGACCAGCCATGCATCATCTCTTTTTCCCAATCATGAGAGCCATCAGGCTGACGAAAGATGGAACGGTAGGAGTCAGGTGCAGGGAGCGCAAACATTCCAGGCATGTTAGGCCCATGGCCCTTACGTCCGTATCGGTACTAAGCACCCAAGGCTTGAGCTGTCATACCATGCCAACTTGCTCCGAGGCCGACGATCTCGAACTTTCCAGTGAAGACTTTGGCAAGCTTGACGGCTGCCTCATTGCTTTCTCCGCCCGTAGACAAGAAGAAGGCTTTGTCCAAGCCCGGTGGCAACATATTGCAAAGACGCTTCGCAAGGGATATAACAGGTGGCGAGAGCATCCCAGTAAACAGATGGTCGAGTACCGCAGCGTGATCTGCTATTACCTGGACGATCTCTGGATGACCGTGGCCCAGGAGGCAAGACATTTGTCCTGAGGTCCAATCTAGGAACTTATGACCAGAGGCGGTCCAAACGTACCGCCCGCGGGCTCCGACGATTATCTCTTTACGATAGGTGACACCTATGTTGCCGAGGTACGTAGTGGCCGCCTCAGAGAGTACATTTTGGTTCGTACCCTTGTGAAGAATAGGGAGATCTTCCGCACTCTCTCTGTTGTTGAGAGTCATCTTGCGTTGGGGATTGTTGGATGGTTAAAGGCTGTGTGTAAACGATTTGAAGGAGGTGGGAGCTTGGGTAAACAAAGTGGTCGCTAGTGGGATAGTCGATTGTTACTTGAGATACTCCAGCGCATTTGTAGACTCCAAATCGTCTCAATAAGAAGATTAATGTACTCTAGTTGATGAGCACCACGGCGCGGGCAACCTTAGGCCGCGGGCCGCGGTGGCTATCCTATATGGGGCCTGTTCTAGTTTGTGGACCAATTAGGGCCGAGACTCTGCTCACTCTTTGGATCTTCTTAGTAAAAATCCACGTTTCCCTCTTCGTAGCTTAATCTCAAGAAGAATCGTACCATGCGACATGTCAGGGTTGTCCACAGCCTTAGACTCCAAATTCTGGCCCACCAGTCGTCTGTAGCCTTGTTGCCACTCAGGCTTTGCATCAATCTCGATGCAAGATCTGCCCGTCAGACCTCTATACATATTGGTTCAACATATCTCTCATAAGGCCCTGGCATGAATCCATAGGTTAAGATATGCATCTAAGAAGACCTAATCTTCTTAGGAGGTTCTTTTTATTCTCTTTGCAGACACCAAACAGTTCATCATCCCGTTTGAGAGTGCGACGTGTAGTGAACTCCCACCACAGTATTCTATCAATAAAAAAAAGCCAAGGTCTGCTGGCGTCAAAATGATCGCGTATATGTAGGGTGTGACTTTCCTTCTGCGGCTTCTGATTATCGTTTTAGAAACAGGCTTTACTCTGCGGAACGATTGTTTGAAGTCTCGGTCGTACAGGCGGGTGCTCTAAGCAATGCTGAAGGGAAAGGTCGGACATGAGAAATATGCATGCCTTGCTAGTAGACACTGTCTGCTAAAATTGTTCAAGAAGCCTCAGTCTGCCACAATACCTGTCCGCATTGCGAAGATACGATATGATAGTCTCTTACACATCCGCTAAGACTCTTCAATAAGCCTCTACTTTTGACCTGTTCACCGAGCACATTCTATAAGCACAGCTTCCAGCTATCTGATGGCCGATGAGAAGAGGCTTAGATTGGGTTGGCAAACAGATGGAAAAATCCATTTTTGTATTTGTTATTGTTAGCGTGGCTGCTCTTATCAGCCCGGGATTGGTGGTGGCAGTGCTGTGTCAGCCCTGCAAGGGGGTTGAAATACCCAAGTACCCCTCAGTTTATGGATCGCCATCTTCTCGTTTTCGAATTTCTAACCTTTGTCGGATAACATCTAGTGCAGTATGGATCCGCTATCCGTTTCGGCATCAGTCGTTGGGCTTCTAAGCGCCGGGGCCAAGATTACATCAATTCTTTCAACTTTCGTTGGCAATGCTCGAGAGGCGCCCAAGATGGCACAAAGTCTTCTCATCGAGATGCACGACATCACGGCTGCGCTCGGGTCCTTGCAGTCTTATATCGACGGACGAGTCCAAGCTCCCGCCGAAAGAGGAGCATTGATACTTTTGGAACACGTCCTAACCACTCTAACAGGATGCGTGACAACGTACTCGGATCTTCAGGTTATCGTCGGCGGCTTGAATACGAGCTCGGATATGGGTAAGCTTGATAGGATGAAGTGGGCACGTCAAGAACCCAACATTGGTGTTATCGTCCAGCGCTTGCAGAATCACAAGTCCTCGCTGACTTTGATGTTAATGGTCTTGCAGTGGTACGTCTCTTCTCATATACATATACCTCGACTTGTTTGCTCATTCAGTAGTGACACGATGAAAGAAGCTGAAAGCTCGACTCGTAGCCTTTGCGCTGTCGTTGACAAATTGTTGGAGAGCCACAAAGATCTTGCTGATCGCATGGGCAAACTAGAACGGGAAGGATCGATTATATCTTCAACTTCCATACGAGATCGTTCGCCAACTATTCGACAAATGAAAGACCCAAAGGATATGTCATTGATCCAAACTCAAGAGTCTGTTACGGAATTCACGTTCGACTTGGATTTGCAGGCGTCTCGCGTTTACAATCGTGCCATTGGTCGACATTCCATGACATCGCTTACGAGTACTGCGCTGTACATGACTGCTCTGTCCGTTTTCTCTCAACTGAGCCTCTCGAACGTTTCCAACATCTCCTTCTACGCTTTGCCTATCTACCCGGTTGATCTAAATAACGGCGACTGTTATGTATTCGGTAGGGAAGGCAGTATAACAGTGTCTGAGGAAGAATGGGTTTTAGTAACAGCAAGGGAGACTGTGTTCTTTAGGGCTGTTATAGCTTGTCTCGTTTACTTCAAGAGGTTGCAGAGTATAGCCCACTGATTTATCACCAAGGACACGGAGTGGGTAGGGAGAAGTGTGTGTAAACAGTTCTATAGCTACTTAGGATGCGTTGGCCTTATTTTAGAATAAGGTCCTACCTTCAACTATGATAAAGAACACTATTAACAGTTCTATAGCGTTAACGCAGGCCCCGAACCCTTCACTGTTTTTGAGCCGTTTTATGAAAAGTCGAAAACATACAATTATCAACGGCCTAGAAAATCCCCTCCACGTCACGCACGTGGAAATGACCTTCTAATAGAAACACTCACGGTCTGATGCATCATTACCTTTGAAACTTACATATATACTCGAGCTGAGTAACTACACACGACTCGAGCCGAGCACTTCCTACAGAATGGCAAAATGTTGAGAATCCTGGGCAGGTTATTTGGTCTTAGCTCTGGATTCGATGACACGCAAAATCCGTAGCCGTATGCCAGATTGGAGCTTGTTCCCCGGCATTAAGGGCTTGAATCAGTTGACCATCAAGTCCACTGATCTTGTTTTCAATCGAGAAACAAATAACCCCAGACCAGCATTGGGCGTCCAGATATGACATAGCGACTTGAAAAAAGACACTGAAAGTGTACGAACTCAACTAAAATCTGTGATCTTGTAGAGAGGGGACTGGAGACGAACGAACTCAGATCATCCCTAGGCAGACCTTCCACTGAACTACACTCAAAAGGAGCGGGATGAAAAGAAGATTATGACCAGGTCTCAGCCAAATGATCTTTGACAGTGATTTATTTGAACCCCCAATTAGAGGGGCTTTCACTTAGCCACCCTATTTGACATTGCGCGACCGCTAACAGCGCCAGGTACCGGCTGCCAAGGTAGGGAAATCAGGGTCTAAGATAGGGAAAACCGTCGAACGAATCAAAACCCTCTCTATTTGCAGCCTATTTAAAACCCTCCCCAGGCCCAACTGAGGCCCGGCTTGCGCACTTAGGCCAACTTGTGATCTTGACTTAAGCAACGACCCCCGAGCTTGAAGCAATCCATACAAACCTCAAAGCCCCAAGCATTACATGCTTGACAGTGATACCAATCCTGATCTAGTGATATGAATAGAGTGCATATATCGCACTCTGCCCCCATGCAATCGCTGCTGTCGTCGTTCGAGCTTACCCTCACGCGTTCATCTTGATCACATAAAAATAAGCCATTCTTCTCTGCATAATCCATTAGTGCTTGCTTTGTGATAGGATGTCCGCTTTTCCTAGCCCACCACCAAACGGTTCGCCCCAAACAATCTTGAGAAGTAACGGGAACTTGTCTGGCATACAGAAGTGCTTTGACCACTTCAGTACAAGAATGTCGTACCGCTATGGATAGGTCTGTCGAACCATAATAATCTTCCCGATGGGCTTCGAGTGACCATATTTCAACAGAAGAATTGCCGCAGCTTGGTTCCCGCTTATGATGGCATGAGTGAATGCCGTCCTGCCAATGACATCTTCCACATCGACGTCAATACAGCCGGTGGCAAGGAGGAGTTCAGCGAAAACTGTGTCCTCCTGCCACTTGACAGCCTCAGATAATGCCGTCCGACCCTGGATATCCTTTTCGTTCAAATCGATCTTACCCGTGGCAAGAAGTTGTCTAAAGCAAATTTCGTCCTCACTCCTGATTGCGGCAAACAATACCGTCTGGCCAGCAAAGTTTTTCTCGCTCACGTCGAATTTACCAGTAGTGAGGAGGAGGTTGGCCACAGCTCGATTGCCAAACCATATGGCAAGGAATAGTGCTCCTGCGCCACCATTATCTTTTGCACTGAAATCAGCCTCATCAATAGAAAGAAGCCGAATAATTTCCATTTGCCCATGCTTAGCAGCCGATAGAAAAGGCGTCAAGCAGTAAATGCTATCCCTGATATTTACATCAACTTTGCCGGTGTTACAGAGCAAGTTGACAATCTTTTCGTGACCATTTCCACAGGCTTCTAGGAACGATGTTTCGCCATCTTCATCCTTTCGGTCAATGTCGACCTTGCCTGTTGCAAGAAGCAGTTCGACAATAGCTTTGTGCCCGTATTGAGCAGCTACAGAGAACGGAGTTTGGTCTTCGTTACTCTTGGCATTGACGTTAACCTTGCCAGTATCAAGAAGCATTTTGACAATAGCTCCGTGCCAATGCCAAGCTGCCATCCAGAACGATGTCCTTCCTGTTGGGATCCTTTTGGTCAACATTGACCTTTTCTGTTGCAAGAAGGAGCTTGACAACGCCTTTGTACCCTTTCTTAACCGCCAGAATAAGTGGTGTCTGGCGAGAGTTATCCGTCGCATTGACGTCGATCTTGGTAGCAAAGATCCTTTTGGCCAGAACATGTAACTTAGACAAGCCGTTTTTCGTCGGAACCTCATATCTCATTTCGTTCCCTATGGGCAAGCTTGCTTTGCTTTTAGTCAAAAGGCGTTCACTAATGAATGATTTACCGAAAGCCCTTGGTAGTCTTTCATCAGCTGCCAGCAATGACAAGCTCCGTCCGGCTTTTGCTTCCAAGAGAAGTCTGACGATGGCCTCGTGCCCGTACTCCGCAGCCAGCGATAGTGTTCGACCCTCACCATCCTTCGAGTGGACGTTGGTCTCATTCTCATGCGACCTCAGTAAAATCGCCTGTAGGGGTCCTTTCAGTCCATATTGTGACATTATATGAGTCATGCCGGGCTGTATTCACGCCCGGCCGACATTACTGAAGACTTGGTAGAGCTCTATCCATCTTTGCATGAGTTCTTCGGATGGCCATCCCGAGATAGCTCAAGAGGTCGTCTTGTGGGACATTTCTCATCTCGCTCTGCCTTGAATGCTCCACCCACGAGGTTGTGGCATAGCGTAGCAAAGGAAATCTAAGCAGCATCCTGGTTCGGCTGTGGCTCTCCAGTTCGTCGGATACCGACGCCTCGAGGTAGCGTACGCATACTCCGGACAGCCGATAGTGTGCCCATCCTACTCCATCAACCACATTGGCTACTAGGGCATCAGTTTCGGCTCGTTGTACCGTGCTCTCCAAATGTGACAGGTTGTTCTTCATGAGAAAATCTTTGACGGACTCGTGGATAAACTGGACGGTCTTTGTGTTCGATGATGTGATTACTTCTGCGAGACCGCAACCAAGCATTGGAGCCCTCGTCTCATAACCGTCGTCATTGGCGTAGTTTGCTGGGGCATAGACATTCTCTGCATGAAACTGTACAGCAGACTTCAGTTCTTCAGGATTTAGCGGCTGTATAGCAAAGCAGATCCAACGAACGAATTTTCGCGAAGTTTGTCCATTTTGTGAAGGATTTGCAAGTATAACTCATCAAGTTCTGCAGGGGTTGTACTGATTTCCGCCTCAATCTCGTTCCATGTCCATTCATTCAGCATACAAGTGATCACCCGTTCTGCTGTGAGACGTGCCCACAGAAAGATTCCTGAAGCACGGCTTGCAATCACCTCTAGGATTCCGATGGGAATCTTAGATGCCATAGTCGAGAGCTTGGCCCTCAGGTAAGTGTGAATGTCCTTCTCGATCTTTTTATCGAGAGTGATGTCGCGTCCATAGTCCAAAGACAAGCGCGGGTCTTTGTTTACTATCCCTGGGAGATCCCTCTATCACCCCGGGGACCCCAGTATTGCCAACAGGGAGGCGTAAAGCTGAATACACTGAATGACATCCGAGGCCATTACCATGGGGGGCCTGAGCTTACCATGAAACCAGCCGTACCTTTGTGTTGGCTTCTCCGCCCGGCTTACTTGGGGCGATGCTTGACGCCTTCGGGCAATCCAGCCAATGAATTTGTATCGACATCGGATGATCTACACCGAGGCGGGGGCTTTCATACCCGGAAATTACTCAAAGACCAAGGTCACTGCTACTAGCCAGGGCTCATGGTGGCTGCATATTTTATTGCTTCTTCAGCCAGCCACTAACAATTATCCCCTGCTGCCCACCAAAGCACAACGTGTCTTAAGCCCGCCACGGTTAGCGGGATTCATTCAAGACTTGACGCTAAGTCAGGCGTGAGATGCATCTTCTGCCGTGGTGCAGTATTCAGATGTGCGGAAATGCGGAAAAGGTTTGTGGACGGGAAGACGCCCGGTGGGTCCCGCCGTGACAAGGAATATACCATCATTTACACAGATGATACAAGGTATCAATATTCCTGTATACTTGATACCTCATGCAGTGTGCTCTCACCACCCATCCCAGTGTGCTTATCCTCCCAGTCACGATCGCCACTGACTAATAGGGTAGCTACACAGCCATGCTACCCCGCTCTGCAACTCTGCGGGACAATAGCCCAGCCTCTTGACTGTACTGAGTGTTGCTTCAGAAGATGAAGGGATGATTTGTGTATCTGTTGACTGTGATTAGTACGTGAAATGACTCGTCACGTGCAGTGAGAGGGAATAATTGGAAGAAGCAGTTCGTCCCGTCAGAGGAGTGAAGAGTACAAGCTACCGCTTTATGTGAGCCTAGGTGAATTTGTGTGGGGCAATGATGAGCGACTCTGAATCACAAACTTGGAACTCCTGATGAATTGCCGCGACTGCCTTTTCGAACGGGATCGCTATGACAATGCAGTTCACGACCTCTCGGTGTAAACACGGACGACAGACTCGGTACAAGTCGTCTTCCTTCGATATCATCTCAACAACCATCCTGCATCAAGACATTAATTGACGAACTTGGATATCAGCCACATCACCACAATGACTGGCTTGGGTCTAGGGTAAGCCATTTATGACAAACATCTCTTAACACAACGTGCAACCATTGTATAAGGATATGAAAACGGGAATTATTGGCGAGATCTGCTGTGCAATAATTAAACTGTTTGCGAGTTGCCTACAGCTTTTCACTCGCTCGCGGGCGAGCGTTGGGGCTGGCCGAGGGGCCCGTTTCGAAGGATCCGTTATGATGGTAATCAAAATTGATAGGAAAAACTGATCACAAACGTCTTTTACCACCTCAATGAACTACGCGACCATATTCAATACATATCGTAGATACCATCATCTTTCGCCCTTTCATTTTAGTCTGTTGCCCGTGCAAAAGCATACTGAGATCGTTGAGGTTTTCGTGGTATGTGTGCGTGTATAAGTTTGAGCGGCACGGCTTATCGATAAGCCCCAAAGGGTAAGGGCTCGGTCCTCCAAACATGCCTTGCAGTGACACGATCATGTATATCTTCGCTCTCTTAGGCTCCTTGTCCCCTACTCGAGAATCTATCGCGTCTACGTTGACTCCTCATTCATGTGATGGACTGCCACGTGAGGAACGCTGGTTTTTTCACAGCTACACGTTCCTTGGGTCCTGAGTGGCTGAGCGGGGCTCTTCTTGCGGCTTGCATGAGCTGTGGCTGTGCGAGGCATCAAGCCGGAATCTTCGGCTGCACGTGATACCCCATGAAATGTCGGACCGTTGCACTAACCTAAAGTATTAGTTAGGCCATAACGTTGATTCTTTTGTCTCCATTAGTAACAAACCTAAACTTAGATTAGACATTAAGTCATTCATCACATACCTTTTACTGTTAACATACTTCGAAGAATACTTTGTCAAGATGTATCAAAACGATTATTTGCGTGAACGGTGTCCCCAGAGAATCATCGACGTCCAAGATAATCTCTAATTTTTCACAACAGAGGTCAAGATGCCGTCCACGATGTAATGTAGTATGAGTACCAGGCAATGCCTGGGGTAAGAGTGTGACGAAGAGCTAAGTAAGGAAGCATCAAAGTTTCCAAAGGGCGATGATATCACATTTACAGAAAGGTTCCCAACCAGTAGGGAAGCAGCAAAGCTAGGGCTTGACTCTCAAAGCAGCCAGCAATGGCCTGACATATCATGGGGTTATGACGGTGGGAAGAGAGTTTATGTGTGGAGCGTATTACCCCATTAAATTTAGCCTGTGTTTGTGACATGGGTTGACCCCTACCCTGCCTGTCACTGGTTTAACCGATGGTCCCATTACAAAAGGCGACACCGTTTTCGTTCCACTTGATCGTCCCTCTCCCCTCAACTTTATTAACAAATTGAATTATTCAGCAATCATTGACCCATCGTATCGACCATAGGGATAATGTCTAGCAAGAGCCCTTCTAAATCACCGCGATCGCCGCGGACGCCCGAACAAATTGCAGCGGAAGCCGCCCTTGATACGGTGCCTGTCGAAGTGGATGACCCTCATGTATGTCTTGCCCACCCTTCTTTTGATACAATAGCGATCTAACCACCTTTCAAGATCAACGACAGTGACTCGACCTTGAGTAGTGACATGTAAGTCCCCAGGACCTTCTCAACTACTTTACTAATTAGGTTAGATCGACCTACACTGCGTCTCTGAGCTCGAGTGTTCTCAATTACCCTACCGAGTTTGGTCGACAATACCACGCCTACAACCCGGACTGTAAGTCTTTCGTCGTTCAGCATAGCCATGACTCCATGCCACTTCTAACACTTGGTAGCCTACAATTTCCCCAATGACGAGGCGGAGCGAGAGCGACTGGACTTAACACATTTACTTATGACCAAAGGCATTGGCAATAAATTGTTCCTAGCCCCAGTCGACTTGAATAAGCCAGCAAAGGTCTTAGACATCGGTACAGGAACTGGTGTTTGTGAGTATCTGTTCACTATAACCTTCCGCTGGTTCATGCTTACAGAAACAGGGGCGATTAGTGTCGGCGAAGAATATCCGAATGCCGAAGTATGCAAATCTTTCCCTATATAGTATACACAGAGCAATGATGTTGACTCTCTAGATCATCGGAAATGACCTAAGTGCCATCCAACCCTCGTGGTATGTCCAACCAATGCCTTATGTGTACCATTGTTGACAAAAGAAAAAGGGTTCCTCCGAATGTCAAGTTCGAGATTGATGACGTCGAGCAGACATGGATCCACGACAACCTTGATTTCATATTCTCACGCTATATGTCGACTTCCATCCTTGACTGGCCAAAGCTAGTTAAGAACACTTACGAGTGGGTGATCTGGTAATGGGCAAGCAATCACTGACACTCGATAGGCACCTCAATCCTGGAGGTTGGGTTGAGTTTCAGGACTATAACCTTCTCTACTATTCAGAAGACGGTTCACTCACAGAAGACCATCATCTTCGAAAATGGGTCAAACTGTTTATCGATACAGCAAGAACAAAGCTCAACCGTGAGCCATGTCCCGGACCAGAACTCGAAGGATGGGTCAAGGACGCTGGCTTCACGAATGTCGCCCATCAAAAATTCAGATTACCTCTGGGATCATGGCCCAAAGATGAACATTTGAAAGATATCGGCATGTGTAATATCGCCCAGGTTCTGGAAGGTCTAGAGGCGTTTTCATTGAAGATTTTCTGTGGAGTCTTGGGTATGTCCATGGAAGAAGTCCTCGTTATGCTGGCCAAAGTACGCGAGGAGTTGCATGCTCGCAAGTACCACGCCATGTTTGATTTGTAAGTCTACACCTCGAACAAAACTTTCACTTGATCTGACACACCTAGCCATGTTGTATATGGCCAGAAACCACTCGAAGATTAGACTAGAGCCACAAGATACCGTTACTGCTCCCTTGGGTCTTAGATGAGACCACAAAAGTACTTGTGTCCTTAATTATGCATAGAAAGGTCGGCATGAAGATTATCTATATTTCACTTCACGTGGTCATGTAGCGCTCCCTCGCTCGTGCAGGTGTTGCAGGATATCTTCCATCAAGTCTTGCTGGAAGTAAAAGGACAATCACACAGCTGAATCAATTCATTCTTACGTGACATCTACGATCAACTAGCTCATAGTCCATAAGCTAGTTCTGTTTCCCTCTACTCATGATAATTCATCTTCACCTCATTCTTGTCGCCGCTTGCAAATTTCAATGTAATAACTACCCTTGGCGCCCCTTGCTGACACGTGATTCTAGGACCAACAGCATTGGCAAGGTTCTTGAGGGTGTTGGTCAGTAAATCGCGCAAGTGACCTGTTAGTTGAATTGCGAATGGCTTGCGTCATCTGACTTGTACGCGAATTCTCGAGCGGGAATTCATCACGAGCATAATGAAGAGGATGCTACTAAATCGATCTCAGTAAATGACTGTTTGTAGCTTTGGATTCAGCTCAGGAGATATCTATTTGATAGGCCTCGCATCCCTAGGCGCGTACTATCGTTCAGAGGCTCAATGACATTTCAAAAGAGGTAGAAAAATGCCCTAGCAGGGAGTCGCTTCGGGGAGCAAGGAAACACATCCGTACCGCAAAACTAGGCAGGGGTTTAGCTGTAACTTGTGTGGAGCTGTCACCTAACGACAAGTCGATGAGGTTGTAGACCAACAGCATAAGCACGAATTAAACGAGCCGCGGCTTCCGTGCATCACCAGCATGTTGAAGTTTTTATTTTACCAGATACGAACTCAGAGATTCCAAGCAAATTATAGTCGTCAATAAGACTCACTGCATACGGCGAGAAAAACTGCCTTGCCATAGCGGAGTTGTGTTTGCTTCATTCAACAACGCTTTACTCATTAATAGTTGGGAAGTTATAGCCGAGGATCAATTACAGCTCATGCAGGGGGGAATTCGTCGCCCTGCAATCAAAAGTCACCAAATGCATCAAAGGCTATGGTCTAGAGTATACTCAGACCGTGGAAGTAAGAAGGACTGACCAAACTAGGCTAAAGAAGCGCTCCATGAACCCTGCTTCGAATTCATGAAGAACAACAAAGCGACGAATGACGTTCAACACCAGGCGGGCGGGCGTGCCAAAGCCGTTACTCCGAGCATTCGGCAGCCATTGACGTACAAAACCGTTCTTTCCATCAGCGCCTGGATGTCGTGGAGAAAGATGTCGCTGATATCAAGGCAAGGGTGGCCAGTATAGAGACGAAGGTGGATTCCATTCTCGCACTGCTCCGGCTGGATAGGTAGGCTCTTCCATGGATTAGGGGCATGACCAACACAGATATGGCGGGAACGGGCTGGAGTCTCACATACTTATAAATAAGGAAAAAAAGAGGGGAAAACATTTATATGGCAAATAAATTGTACCTCTTGCATCTACATTAGACCAGTCACTGACCTGTGGTGAATGACTACGACCTCTTTGATTCGACTAATGCGACCGAGGGCTATAATGCACAGATGCGAGGCAGCATCGAAGGCGCCAGTCAGAGGCTCTAACATCCAATGATACTTTCAGATGGCCGGATGTGATGTAATGATATTAGTGGGAGCATTCATGTACTGTCTCATTTGTGTGTCTACCCGTGTGCTCATCTCGAGGTAATCATAATCGAAACAACAAGAAGAGATTTTTCCCATCCTTCGAGCTGCGAAGACCACCACGGTAGAGTTTCACTCCCTTTTTCTTCTCCATGCAACACCGGTTCAATCTTTTGAACTAAAACATGCCTCGATATCCATTGTTTCCATCGAGTATCGAATGTGAGATCATTCCTGCGGGCGTCGGCAGGCGAAACAGTGCCCGCAGGCTTTGACTCACTACCTTCAAGAGTAATGAAAGAGCTATCCGTGTATTCATTTCTACGATACAACATAATGTAGACGTAGTGCGCTAGCATGAGCGTATATCTCAAGCCTGTTAGCAACCCTAGGATCTGTTTCGCTGGCGAGACAGTGCTGAGTTTCCTGGTGATCACCGGCAAGGCGCGAAGTATCACAACTGGCGCCAGAAGCTGTGGCAGCGCGACTCGAAGTCGGAAAGGCTCGCCTTCGATTGTAGACGTTGACCAGACAATGCCACAGATACTGTTAATGAGCTTGAAAATGGCAAATCCAACCCACAGGAGCGGAAGTCCTGCAGTAGCCACGCCCCATACTGTATTAGAATCGGCCATGTTGACAATAGTGGTGTTCATGTTCAAGTCGTAGTAAAGGTAAAAGACTGATTCGACCATTAACTCGAGAAAGGAAGCGTGAGGACTGCCCCAGCCTAGGTTTCTCCGTTTGTGTTCTGCTGGCGCGGCACGATCGTCAAGTATTCTCTTAAAGAGATTGTCGCGCAGGCCTTGACAGTTGTATTTGATGGCGTCGTAGGTTGGAGAGATAGCAATGAGGCGTTTCCCTTTTTCTTCAATCTCGTCCTTGGTCAAAAAGCTGCAACCAGCATATGTGCAAGAAAGAATGATACGCTCTGGCTCTTGATCGTTCAAATTAGACCAAGAGTCGTCCTTTGGCTTTGTAACAGGTTTGCGGGACAATTCGATCGAGTCGCCTACCCGCTTCAGCTCGAAATACTCCCCATCGATCTCAAGTGCGAAATGGCACACCATTTCCAGGATATTCCAGATAAATCCAGGATCCAGCCCTATCGACATGGTCGAACTTATTACAATGACCACAAGCCTTAGCTCAGTGCTAAAGAAGAAGTTGGCGATGATGAGCGTGGCCGGTGTCAAGAATCTACGTGTTGCCTGCATGGCCTTTGTGTATTCGCCCCCCCGGAGAGGTCTGCGCGTTGCTATTTCGTGGAAGTCGACATCATTATCTTCGACTTGCACTCCACTCTTTCGCATTCGTGTCAAAAACTTGCGACGGAGCGACCGTAGGCGCATCGCATAGACAAACACCCAGACACCTGCACGCCATGCGAGAAAGACGACTCTCTCTTGTGCTCGGTAAAGTGTCGGAATCAGCCACTTTGGGCCGAATGCAGGGGAGGAGACAAAATACACAGGTTGCGTCTTGCGCCGCTCGGCAGGGTAGACTTTATAATACTCGGGTTTTTGGCGTTCGGCGATTGGTAAAGTACGGTTCGCGGCGTCAAGGCAAACCCAGAGCATTAAACCTAGCTGGCCGACTAGCAAGGTGAAATAATAAGCTCTATACCAGCCGATTTTGTCATTGTGGCACTGCGATGTGAGCCACTCGAGCTCGAGAAGCATCGAGGATAGCCACGCAACGAATGTTGGATTGAGTGCTGCCGCCGACTTCAGTCGCCGCCTTCTCAGAACGGCAAATGTTAGGATCGACGTGACGGGCAAATTACTGTTGATGAGACCGGTGGGGAGATAGGGACCAAAAGTGAGAGTGAGTACCTGCTGTACCATGGCGCTGATGACTGGGACATGTACTAGCACCGCGAGGGTGGCCCATATGGTCATGACGCCTCCCGGGATCCCAGCGCGGAAAGATGAAAACGAAAAGGCCATTTTTGGATAATGAAGAGGCCTTCTTACACGACTATGTATGAGAAATTTGTCATTAGCTCAGCGGAGATAGGTGAAACAGTAGACAAGAGTGAAGTTGCTGAAGTCAAGTTCCTTCAATCCTTCAAGTCTATTTCTAAGTTCCTCATATTGACCGTGTCTCATCTCACGCGTCAATATGGCCTTTTTCGGACAAAAGCACAGCCACGGCTCTAGTTTGAGCAATAGGTAGGTGGATCATCCCCGCGCTCTGCCTCGCTGGTGGCAATGCTGACACAGCCTTGGAGAGATAATCCCTCGCGATCTACAGATCATCCAGAGCTGAATGGCTGAACATATTCTGTATCACCTGCTAGCGTTTGCTCATACCCACATCCGGGGCTTCGAATTGTGGGTTGAAAATCAACTAGTCAAAATGTTTGCTCAATCGATAGTTCGACACTCAGTGTATTTGTTTGTTTCTGCCGTCGAATCCTGCAGACTCAGAACTGGGCTGTGTATGGGAATAAATAGTGTATTACGTCACCCCCAGTGTTTCCAGGCGCATATTTCAACTCCAGCCCAAATAAGCACAGCCTGTTAAAGAGGAGTCATTCGATCCAAAAACAATTAAGTTGTTCGCCCGCAACACTGCGATCTCTCCACGACCGAACTTGCATTTCTCAGCTTATAAAGCAACGTTTCGATTCCTTTCCTGTTTCACAGTAAACATTATCACTTTCACACAAAAATGGATACCAGTAGAAAACGTGCCACAGTATTTTCTGTCTTCCAAGCTGTCATGGCGGCCTGGCCGTTGTCGGTGATATTCCTCCCATGGCGGACAAATTACGAAATCCTCGAGCACGCGATCAACACATTCAACCAAGATGGCGAGACGAATGCATGGATCCAGCGATTCTGCGAATCCAAATCAAACGAGCTTTCTAACGTCAGCGTCTTGGTAAGATATTCTCATCCACGCGTCGGTACTTGAGTCTGAATCAAAGCTCACCGTTTGTGTCTGCGCCAACTCAGGGGAGTATCACGGCCGCGGTTATCGGCACAGCGTTTACCTGGGCCCCTCCCGCGCCTGTTCCGGCCACCGTGCGTGGTGCATGGTACTGCAGTCTCATCTTCGCCCTAACTGCAGTATCAGTGGCGGCACAACAGAACATCGCTCTGATACGCGCCAAAGCACATCCGAAAGGGTTTGATAATATCCGCCACATGCTCATGGAGGCCAAGAAGACTCTCGACTTGCCAAAGACCCGGGCTGAAGTGTTAGCCATGAGAAATCAACCTATCTACTACCAGTTGTACCTCTGGCAGGTGCCTATCATGATGCTCAACTTTGCGAACCTTGTGCTCGCGATGAGTATCGTATATTTGGTTATTCAGACCGAATCTGCTGCAGTGCGTTTGCTACACCCCTCTTTCCCGGTACAAAGCAGGGAATGGTGCTGCTTATCGGAAAAAACCCTTGATCCGAAAGTTTACAGAGAGCTAACCAGTAATGTGTTTACTCAGGTAATTATTTGGGTCTCAGCCGCAACGACATTTGCAGGCATAAACTACGTGGCATCGTGGGCGATTCTGAATACCAGCACGTTAGCCGCGAGCGATAAATCTCATCAGCAGTAGAAAGACGACGACACTCAAAAAGAAGGACAGTAAACTAGTTTTGGGTTCGCTGCATGGCTTGGACTTAGCATGGCCTATGCGGACGCACATTGAGGCAGATCCAACTCTTATGGGCAAAATACAGTGGCGATTTGACGATGCAGCTAAAGATAAAGTACTAATCAGTTCAAGCTTTTGAAGAGCTAAGAGCTATTTGATTGCTTTGAAACTACAGAAAATATCATTATATCGGTTTCAAGACTACCCTTGCTGGGATGGCAATGCGTGTGCAAGAACTTCGCGGGTTCTAGGCATATTAAGTCGATGTTTAAGAAGGAACAATACTTCGCGAGAATGTAATACGCTATCAACCATTCAAGCGCATGATCTTATTTAGCATAATAATATCACCGCAGATATTCACTACTGCAAGGTGATATCTAAATAAGTTATTAGTGGAAACTAGTTTCTCCGCCCCCAAAGCTATACTGCTTACTATAACTACAGCACTTTCGCTTCATCCTCAGTGAACGCTTCCGGTGACCTATGACTTCGGTACCACACCGAGGTTATCAAAAGGCCTTAACAGCCTTCCACGCTTTCATGTTACTTCCGAGTGCTACTTTGCACATTCGTCCGTTGGGTCGGGAGCCCTAACATAACTTGGCACCCCTACAACCTGTCAGGCGCTTTGTTCTTACTGGCGGATGCTAAAGTGAAGTAACTTTGGCGCGGACGCTTGTCTTCCGAAGCTCCAAAAGAGGAAAGCGCACCACGAAACCACCAATCACTTGTAGAAACAGGATAGACTGTGCAACGTCCGGAAATATTGCACCAATGAAAGACATCGGGTCATCGTATTTCATGGTCTCGATTAGACTTGGTTGTAGTATTAAAGTTATAAGCTTAAACAAAGGAGATGGCCTATAAAAGCCCCAGAATGACATCAATTGCGTTTTTCATCTACTGATCTCTCAAGATTCAGCTGCCGTTCATGAACCCCACCAAAATGCTTGCCAATATCGCTATCACTCTTCTAGCCGCCCTTCCCTCTGTCCTTGCGTGCAAGGGATACGAGGGAGGTGTACCTGTGCCCACCTCGACCAAAAAGATCTCGGCACCTATCTATGTCAAAAATGGCGAAGTCTTTGATGCCGGTTGGGCCAAGTATGACCGCAGCCCTACCTCTTGCAAAGATCAAAGCGAAGGTGGTGAGAAGGACACTGCTTTCGTTGTTGAAAGGGGCGGTACCCTAAGGAACGTCATTATCGGCAAGACTGTTGGCGAGGGTGTCTACTGCAAAGGTGGTGGCTGTAACCTTGAGTTCGTCTGGTTTGAGGATGTCTGCGAGGATGCTATCTCTATCGTAAGTGATGTGACATATAGAGATAAGCGAAAATTATGATACTGACTGAATGGTTAGAAAGAAGACAGGGCCGGAGATGTTACGAACATCATTGGCGGCGGTGCCTACCATGCTAGCGACAAGATCATTCAGCACAATGGATGCGGAAAAGTCAACGTACGTACACGGCACGACACAGGCCCATTCACCCTTGTGTCAGAATCTAATCATTACGCAGATCATCAACTTCTATGCTGAAGACTATGGCAAAGTCTACCGCTCTTGCGGTACTGTAAGTGCTCCTCCTTTGAAAAGTACCGATTAGAAAGGTAGCTAACTTCAGGCAGTGCGAAAAGTGTGCCCGAGAGGTCTACATTGAGGGTGTCACTGCTCGTAAGGGTGGTGAGGTTGCTGGAATCACCAAGGCTAACGGCGACAAGGCTACACTTGTTAACGTCTGCACCGACGCCAAGACTCCCTGCCAAAACTACAATGGTCCTGGAAAGAAGGACGGTCCCTGCTAAACACGCAACCCAGGACTTGAAAGCTGAGGGCTGAAAGTTTTTTTTATGCACACATGAGTTATATGACCTTGGAGATCGGCGTATTCTTATATAACGTGAAAGAGTTTTTGACGACGAACTTTTAACGACATAGCTCTCTTTGATGAATCTCGTTCTTGTGTACATAGCTCGAAGTGTGTAGATATGTTATTCCCGCAGAATTTGAGAGTGAGACTGAGATCTTATACTCGCTGATGAGCGCCATCCTCAAGCACTCTGTCCCTGTTGCAGTCCCTTCAATGCGTCCCACGCACCCCAGAATATTTGGAAGCATAGGGCTCGATATGTGTTAGGGATCTCAGCGGCGCCACCGTAGTGATGAAACTTCTGCAGTCGAGGAGTATCTTTAACCTATTACAGACCTAATGGCCGTGATAGACAGCCCTTCGTGGTTTGCAATTGAGTATATGTCTAGCTTTGCGATATGATTCTGTATTGCTTGCCAATTTACTAAACTGGAGCTATTTCTGATGAGCGAAGTACTCCGACCCAACGACCTTGAGTACATTTGCATCTACGGCATGGCATGGCGCGAAGTAATCTTCATACACCATGTCCTTATCCGTGGTGTCAAGTATTCGTAAGTCATCAAAACGACGAAAGATCTGTCCGACAGTCACATAAACCTCGCAATAAGCCAGGTATTTTCCAATGCAGCTACGGTTCCCTCTGCTAAAAGTCGTCAGGTATTTTTCAAGATGGCGGGCTCTGTCGGGGTCCATCCAGCGTTCTGGATCATATTTGTCTGGGTCTGGGAACACATCTGGAAGACGGTGCATGGTCCAGCTCGACATTCCAATGACGGTCTGGAGATATCAAGCCTACGTCAGCCTAAAGTCTTCTAGTCCGAGGCAACACTGCTCAAGAATACGTACCCCTTCAGGAAGGAAATAGCCGTTGAAAGTGGCACCTCCCTGCGGAACAACACGTGGGAGATGGTGAAGGATACCATAGGACAGTCTATTGTCGTTAGTCTTGTCAGCTCACAGCGAGTGGGAATGCTATTTAGGGGACTGACCTGAACCCTTCCTTGATAACGGCATTCAGGTAGGGCAGCTTCTCTAGTTCGGTATAAGTCATATCATCCGGGTTTGGGAAGGCCCCTTCCAATTCCGCATGCAACTTGGCGTAAACAGCTGGATCTTTGAGAACCTTATACGTGATCACCGTCAGAGCATTACCGGTCGTTTCAGATGCAGCGGCAGTAATCGCCCATGCCTCGTCTGCCATATGGTTAATGGATGCGGGGCCGTTTGGATTGTCGGGACTGAGGATGGTGTGAAAAAGAGTAATGACTTTGGGTCGAATCCCCTCGTCTATGTCTCGGACAGTTGCCCTTACAACCTTTCTGGCTTCCTACTTGGCTGTGAGTTTTCACACCAAACACACGCTGACACTGACAGGTCCATGGGACATAGAGTGCAGCAGTTAGATCAGCTTACCTCGGTGGTTTCTAAGAAGCCCTTCATCACTGGATTTATCCTTATAGCCAACCAAGGAGGTAGGTCTCTCATTTTCGTCAGAGGAGGTAGAAGGCGAAACAAATAGATCATGGGTGAGATGGCCCGCGTCAAATCGCCATACCAGTTACCATAGTCTTCCCTTTCGAGAAAGTCCCAGCAGTTATCCGGCCCGAGTGTGTACTCAGTGACCGCGTCCATTGAGACAGCCCGGAACGCATCATGAACGTTTGTCGGGACGTGCTGTTGTCGGTGTTTTGCAATGTCGCGACATACCTTAAGCGCCTTGTCCTGTACGAGGCCCTCCCGTTCGAGCATTGCGCGACGCGAAAAGAACGGGTTTAAGACGGAGCGATACTTCCGGTGAGTCTCGTTGGGTATCGTGGAGAAGATGGACGTGGGTCCCCCTCCTCGAGCATACATATTGGGATCTTTGTAGAACTTAGTATGGGCGCTGTATATCTTATCGTAGTTCTCTGGATCTGTCAGGAGGACCTCGTTAGGCCCAATACGGACGACCGGACCTGTAGTCAATCGAGGTCAGTCTGGTACTCCCCGGGTAAGAAAGCATGATGTGATGTCGGGTAATCAATCGACAGTCGGGATGTATCTCAGCCAGCCATGATTAGAGACGCTTTCCCCGTTGCCGGAGAGCCTTTTCATAGCGGAGCACAATCTTTTCGATTCACGCACCATATTTCTTGGACAAGCGCTCAAACTGGAGATATAGGCTTCCATGTCTGATATACTGCCAATAAAAATAATAAAACTCCGATATCGACCCCACGAGCGGACCTGGAACCTTAGATAGAGGGTGAAGGTATCGACGGTACACCGCGGTCGCAAGAGCCCAGAGGAAGATTGCGGGGAGTAGAGCTACGCCGACGAAGCGCAGTGCGTCGCGCAGCTCCATTATCCCAAGGCTTGTCATGTTGAGACAGCCTAATTGTGTGTTGGTTGTAATGTTTCTCACATGCAAGTTTGACAGGTTTAATCCGACATAATTCAGCTATTGAGTTCATAAAAGTTGTTGGGAATGGCCGAGTCTTTCAAAGGGTCTTGTTTCTGAGCCCCCTCGTCCCAGTCTCAACTCAGATCATACACGAGCAGCGGTGGAGAACATGGGGATGGTGATATTGTTTGCGGGCCTTGACCTGTAGACGAAGGTACGGTAGCATATCCCGCATTCCAGGATGAGTAATCCCTGTTAGCCATGGGATCATTGGAGAAGGTGGGTGGGTGCTATACTACGGATGTACGGTTGTAGATCGAGATTAACACGCCACTATCGGACCCGGGAACTTGCACAATACCGAGGGATATCAGTATCAAGCACAACTTTTGCACAGCTTTTATTCCTCAGTGGGCCTAAGTAGGGAACATTCAAGGTGGGGGTACCAGCCTTGCGCTGATGACAGAACCTGAAACCATGGCGAAATCAGCAGCTTGCGTATCTGCGTATATAGAGTAGACAGCACTGATAGACAAGAATATCAAGGGAACTCCACTCTCATGATCTAGTAACCATCAGTCAGCGTTGGTAGGATTCAGGTTGCATGACCGGTCTCGGACCCTGGATAAAACATACCCAACGAAAACCAGTGCCAGTGCGAACCATACTCCGTGCACCACTGATCATCTTATCTATCATATAACAGGTACGTACTTAGTTGGGGATGATCATTTTGGTCTCTTACGACTGCACAAGGTCAGCTGGAAAGGCAATTGTCTGGCGATAACACTGTTTTACTCAGGCTTTACCACAATTCCCTGTCTCTCACAGTGCCCCGTGAATTCCGGGTTGTGGATCGTACGACAAGCAGGGCTTGCAAGGATCATACTTGGGCGTTATTCCCGCCAGCTCTAAGGCTAGTTGGGTTAATCCTCCGATTGCAACCAGGGCTGGAGGATCATGAATCAACAGTCCATCGAATCTGGAGCCGCGTGGGGCTCAGGAATAGTTTGGCGTCAGAGCCACAGGTTTGTGTTAATAGGGCTAATTAACCCATAGTTACTACAGTAAAGAGATCAGCCTTGAAGAGTGGGCGTACCACCTAAGAGGCCACCGGAGCCGCAACCCTATATTAATTCCCGCAGTCTCGGTATTCATTAGGATGCATTACTCTCTCGTGCTGGTGACGGAAATTGCCGCCTGGACCAATGTAACCCTTAGCTTCTGTTAGATGTAATTTCTAGCCCTCTAACACTAAACGAAGCACAGCAGAGAACCAGCAGCCTGACTAGGCCTTTGATCCTTCAGATCAACTAATGCAGGCCGAAATGAGGTTGCAAAATTTTCGAACTTCCTGGTCCTGCGTTCTGGGTCAAAAAGTGGAACCGTTTTAGCAACGTGGTGAATGAGCCTGTTGGTTCATGGCATACCGTGCGTAGCCCACGTCTTTATCTGGGGTAGTCAATCAGTTCGCATTGAGATACCAGTTATGAGGCCTGTGCAATTCTTGAAACTACCTGTCATTGCTTAATCCTAGTCTGCAGCCAGACAACCAGCAGTACCAAATTTCTGCGATTCGTTCATACACAAGAGTGAATCACTAGGTCTCCGACCTGGCCAGTCCCAGGAAAAGTTTAAAGATATGAGTGTTGACCTGGATCATTCTAATCTATTATTTAATCCTTTACTTTCGTCGAATGACAACGATTATGTAAAAATACTAAGCGTGCCGTCCGCCTGTTCATCAGATATTATAATGCTTCTTACTCAGAGTCTCCGTTCTGTGGTCTGTGTGTAGCTTTTGTGAACATGGATCGACTGCTTGTTAATGATCTCCGTCGAACTCGAGCTGGTCGAAGGCGCATTGCCCATGACCGGACCGGCCGTGACACGGTTAGTCAATTCCACCTCATCATCGTTATCTCCAAGCTTCAGCCTCTCCCCGCCACCAAAATACTTTGACCCGCCGTAGGTGAACATGGGTCCTTTCGAGCTCGATCCGCCATCTTTCCATTGCTTCGAACCAGTTCCCGTGGGCCCTCCTCCATTGCTGCCGAATGTGGATGAAATCTTGTCGCGAACGATGTGGCGAAGGGGTGCGAGGTGAGGGAGACATGCCGAGACAATTGCAATGCACGGCTCGAGGTCAGACCAGATGAATATGGGTCCCATGGCTCTAGTGACGTTCGCAGTCTTCGTGAGCTCAGTCAGGAAGTAGATACGGACCGCACTGGCAGCACAGACACTGTCGCCATATGTTAGCAAGATGAAAAGCCACAGCGCAAAGGGACACCTACAAGCCACCCAGCATCAGAATACCAGTGACACCGAGCCTCTTTCTGAGCGACATTTGCAGCCGAAAGATATGCGGGATTGGAATCAGCAGGATATAGAAGTCATTGACCATATTGACGATACCGAGGGCGAGGAAGAACTTGTTGATGTCGATGCAAGTACCCTTGGTGCCGGAGAACTGCGTCCAGAAGTGTTCGAATGGCCTGCAGGCGTTTCCCATAGTCACCCAGATCACGACAGGGTACGAGAAGGAGAGAAAATAGCCAAATATCATCGAAATCCGGAAGAGCAGTTCGGTCGAAGGAAAGATTCGGTTGTAGAATAGAAGGATAGAGATTTTGATGACAGCGCATGAAGCTGCGTATAGAAATGTATATCCGAACAATATCTGCGCTTCTTGTTAGCTGCAAAGAAATAATATTCGCTGGTGCCACAAGAGCGCCAGTATGAACAGCTAGATTTACTTTATAGACTTGCTGTAGGTCAGGTACTGTGACGGCCCAGATGTGCTTGCCAGCACCGTAAGAGCCCCCTTGTGATTGTTAGCAAGCCGAAGAAGCGAAAGCCAATTGCTCCGTTGCCAACTTACCAGCTATGGCCAAGCCTGCAGTCCCTCCCACCAATATCTATTTGTAGCACAGCACAGTCAGCCACTGGAACATCCGTTTCGAAAGTGGGAGGTCAAAATCACCATGGAGAGGATTATAGCCCAGTCATCCCAATGAATCTTGATGCGTTGAATACTTCTTGCAACAAATCGTAGTGCAATAGCCAGCAATGCCAGTATGAGCACGGTGATGATGGCTGCTCTATCTGAGGTGGCAGTGTTGGCCTTCAGATCAATGCCGTCAGGCGGCGGACCAGCAATGGCAATGATGCCGGGATCGATATCGGAATCCATCCTCGGCAGGTGTTTGGGCGATTTCGACAAAGGAGAGGAACAGTGGTCCGTGGAGTCGGTAGAGGGGGAAGACAATCATATATCGGGATGCAAGTAAGGAATTTTACTTTGTTCAGGTGCATACCGAGGCAGCATGGCTGGTGGTCTGACGAATAGTGATCGACTTTTGACGGTAGTTACATCCCGCTGCAGGAACAGAAGAGTGGACTCAAGCAGACGCGAAACAACAGATCCTACCAGATGAGGACTGCGATATAACGTATCCCGGGGTTTAGAAGTTTTCAGCTACCACCATTCGAACAAATGACTGATTCTGTTCGCAAAGACAACTTCTCTTTTCCGTCAGCTGAAACCCGCAATTGTTGCAACACAACCGAACTTACCGTAGACCACGTTCCCACTGTGTTCCCGCAAACACATACCGAACCAGCATCCCGGTAGCTGATCGGCATCACGCATGCTGTGCTACTCATTGCTACGAGACGTCGTATGATAGTAGTGATCACTGGAGTTAGTGTATCAACAACCCTGCACTTCTTTTCCTATTGCCCTGTTTTCCCCTGGACAAAATTTGCGATGCTCAGGTGTATTTAGTCTACGTTTACCAGCCAGGGTACGTATACCAACAAAAGCGTTATTGCCGGGAGAAACGGCGCGGTAGATCCACTCGGCATGGCACGGCGCCTCTCCCGTTCGCGGGCCGTTACGCTGAAGGAATGATGGGACGCTAGACGGGCGACCTCCTTACAGGGTACATCCTTGTTGGACCAGCACCTGTTATGCTGTTGGTTCTGTTGGACTCCTGATCTGGACTCCGTAGCAACTCGACACTCAAAGTGGTATCCATTGGGTATCCATTCCTCGGTTTCTCCAGAGCCCAGTGAGGCCCGTATGGTCATGGATACTGATCCTAATACCCGCAAGCTCTACCTTCCACGTTGACATCCTTTATGCTTACTCTCAGAGATCGACTGCACATGGATTCTGTAGAGATTGGCTAACAATGACTGGGAACATGACCTTGTAACGGCGGGTTAGAAAATTCTTTCACAAGATGGCTAAGCTGATACCCACTATTCCACAGTTTTTCCAGCAGGAACAAACAACTGGTAATTCGTTCGCTTAAGCAAAGAATCGAATTGCCTTACATCCCTTGCCGTTCAAGATCCGGCAAAAATCCAGTTTCACAATGAAACCACAGACCAAAGGAAAGGTGGAAATCTTGAGGTGAGCGAGTAAGATGAAACCAACACTTTGGATGAACCAACACTCCGATCTAAGCCGAGGCTTAAGTTCTCCGGGGCTGGAGCTAGCAGGGTTCTGGTCTTGACTTGGGGGTTGTCTGCGTTGAATTGGGGTTAATCGCTTCAGATGTCAAGGGCGTTGGACGAACAGGTCACAGGTCTCTCCCACCCCTTGGTTATCGGCGCTTTAAGAACCAACAGGATCGGCACCAACTCCTCTACCACCCAAGTGGTAAGTCTTCATTATTACCATCCGATTGAGGTATAGTGAGACAGAAACGGCAGTCAATCCGTAGCGTCAGGGGTTAGCCAAAGTCGTGTCATTATGCTTGCCATCGTTCAGACGTAGCATGAATAAATATGGCAACGTCAGCTCCCCTATACTCCCAGCGTACCCGATAACGTGAGCACCTTAAAGCATTGCTTCTTTTGTCCTGCATTATACACCCTTGAGCCGCCATCATGACCTCACACCCATCTTTAAGCGACGTTCCAGAGTTAACCGCCTTGGAGCGTGTCGGCCCAAGGGGCTACCTCCGTTATGTGTTTCCCATGCGTCTGGACGATGGCTATGATCTCGACCAGATTGCCGACGTTCTCAAAAGTGGTTACAAAGCTGCGTGCCAGAGAATTGGTGTCATGTCGTCGGAGGCAGTGCCGGACCCCGATGCAAAGCAGGCCAATTGCCTCAAGCTGCAGAGTCTTCCCGTTGGCCAAATTGGAGACATGACTATTAAAGACTTACGAAAGCCGGAGGCGTACCCCTGGACGTATGAGGAGCTGAAAGCCAAGCATTTCCCCATCTCAGCTTTTGACGCCGATTCCCTCTTACCTGGTCCCATTTGGCCGCAGCCAGGCAAATCCCTCCACATATCTCAGGTGCAGGCCAACTTCATCCGGGGCGGGGTGCTCATCGGATGGTGTGTGCTGCATATGATTGGCGACGCCACTACATACCTCACTTGGACCAGAATCTGGGCGGCAGAATGCCGTCGCAGCCAAGGTCTCGACGTCCAGACTTCGTCTGTTGTCGACGACGCCATGATCGCTGATCGAGAGATCGTCACGAAACCCTCGGGCCGCAACAAGGGACGAGCTGAGGATCACCCTGAATATACGATCCTGCCCTTCACTCCTCCCGGCCCTTCCCCAGCGATGCTGAGTTCAACCTTCCGTGGGCAGGTCTTCTACTTCTCACCATCCTCACTCGCGGCTCTCAAGGCTGAGGCGGCGCCCGCTAATGCGAACAAGCCCACCGATCAACAATGGATCTCTACCAACGATGCCTTCTCAGCTCTAATGTGGCGAACCGCCGTCGCTGTTCAGGCGCCTATTAGCAGTCTCAGTGACGATGAGGATCCGCTCTCGTTTTTCAATATTGCCGTAGACGGTCGCAAGCGTACCGACCCGCAGGTGCATCCTGGAACCCTGGGCTGTTTTCTCCAGTACATCGCGGTTTCGGCGCCTATCCGTCAGATGCTGAGCAGCCTGAACCTGGCAGATCTAGCCGTTCTGATTCGCAAGGAGGTGCTGTTGCGCCTTAACAACCAGTTCACCGACGATGTGGTCACGATCATCGACCAGCTCGAGGATGCCACGAGGCTGGTGCCGACGGCGTTCTTGGACGTACTTGGCAAGTCTTCTGTGCAGACATCGTGGTCCGAGTTTGACCTTTCAAGCATTGCATGGGGGCCATTGTTGGGGGGTAAAATCGAGGCTATTCGTTGTCCCAACACTGGCATTCTCCCTGGGACCCATGTGGTTCTTCCCACTTTACCAGACGGGGGTGTTGAGGTTGTGTTTGGAACTGAGGGTGCGCTGTTAGAGAAGGTGCTGAAGGATCCTCTCTGGATGAGATTTGCAGAGGCGAGATAAATGTTGTGTCAAGAACAAGGGATTAAAGACAATAATAACTAAAGTGAACATTACTGAGATCTAAATAAAATAAGTTACCAGAAGGTTGATGTAAAGATCGCTCTAGCTGGACGCAACTATTCCAATTTTCTTTTGGCTCTGGCTTGCGTTCATATCTCTCCTATTATCATAGAAGATTCATCATTCCTTCATGAATTACCCTAGATATCACGTCCTGGCACTCAACAGGTGGGTTCCCTCTTTCAGCCTAGAGGCCTGGCCGAACTCGCGTGCTCAATCAATTAAGAATTTCACTCTCATTTATGATATATGGTCGTGGATTTAACACCGAGGATGGCGCCTCACCGGTCAACGCCTTACTCGCTTTCACACAAGGTGAGCCGCTTAGAACTCAGCACGATTTCGACCTGAAGAGAAACTGGGCGACTAGTAGAGCCGTGGTGCGTCTAAGCTAGCATGTTCTCGTTTCTGCACGTTGATGTCTGTCGCTTTGATGATGGCCGATACTGACTATATGATTTGCAAGTTTTCTCTAGTGGCAAATGATACATGTCACGCATTTGATAGAAGATGCTTCGTGGAGGAAAGGCCCACAAGCCTCATCGTATAAATTCAGGTTTTCTCAGACTAGGGCGTCAAAGCGCACAAGCTGAGATGGGTCCAGGTGGCAGTTCAGTCTAGATCGGTGTATCAATTCCTAAATCGATCTCTCAGAGGGTTCCTGAGAGTTCCGCCATGCCATAGAGAATAACTTGAAATTTGTGGCTTGAACAAACAAAAGGGGCACTCCATGTAAAAGTCTTCACCTATGACCACATATCAGTGGTAGGCACTGCCACTTCTACGCTCCAATCAGATAGTTCCCCCGAGCTCGACATAAACGTCACGAAATTCATGACTACGACTTCCACTAACTATATTCTTATTGTGAGCTCGATATCGTAACGCAATGGCGACCGTCTTTCCTGTGAGCGAACTCCTCGCATACATACAAAACATCAAACATTCATGTGCTCAAACGTCGGCTCGTGTACAATAAAAACAGCTTCAAACCCAGGAATTGTTAGCAGCGATGAAAGAGACAGTAGAATTCTAACAGGCCAAACTTACAACGATCAAAGGGTAGCAATGTCATTCGAGGAGTGCCACCGACACATTGAAAATTAAGTTTTGCTTTGAACTCATGAGGGACGTATATACGGAATTGTCGCCGGCGATCATTCGACAGAACAAACAATGATGAGACGCGGAAATTGCACTGCTTTTGTCTGAACTCCGCCTCAAATGACAGTTCCTGGTTCTCGGAAGACGAATGCTCGTCCATCGCTGTTCTTGTGAAATCGAGTCGCCGCCCTCTCCAAGGGTCCACCACTGTCGCGAGTATCCTCATTGACTTCGGCGTCAATGCGATTCTTGTCCCCATTGATGTCAACTGAGAGGTCTGTCGAGAAATGCGATGGGTTTTGAAATGTCGAAACGCTGCAAGACATTGTTCTGGCATGCTGGTGTATATACATAGATACCTTATTCAATATCTCGAAGAGATAGATCAAGGCCACACTTATGAGAAAAACACAATTGTTTATTTACAAAAAAAAATTATAAATAAATCGTTCAGAAGGGTTTTCCTTTCTTAACCCTAAAGTAAAAAGAAATAAAAAACTTCAAGATAAAAACGTGAATTTAGATTTAAATCAAAGACTTGTATAAACTTCAGTGCAAAGCTTACACCACACATGACAGCGTGGCCTTCCATAAAAAACACGGCTTAGAATAACGCAATGGTAACCACACTTGAGTCCTTCAATAAGGGAAGGCCTTTGATCTTCCTGTCTTTGCATTGCATCGATCAAAACCAGCTACGGTACTTTCTCTGGTTCCGCGTATCGAGAGTACACCGCCGACTCTAGACCGCCACATAGCTAGTGTCGTGCCAAGAGACCTTGCTGGAAGTATTCCTTGATGTCATTCGTTTGAGATACTTTTGTGGCTCAAGTTGCGAAAAGAAATGAGGTTGTGGGGTATTATGAGACGCACCTTGCTTACTCGTCTGCGCAAAAAGGCACAATACGCGGGTACAATACGGGCTTATCAATCTGACTGGCTATTCCGTATAAAAGTGAGCTGATAAGATCCATTTATGCACTTATGCCGAGTATCTCTTATAAAGGATGACAGTTTTAGTGCACGTCAGACATAAAAATAGCTTTTGTGGAGAGTTGTCAGCCCGCTTCAACAGGCGAACCAATTGATTGGACACACTAAGCTGACTTTTAATTATCTAATCCCAGTGCGCAAGATTTTCTCACCCGTGGCCCCTATTCTCTCATAATCAATCGTTGTTCCATATGCAACGTCCTTCACACCTTTTCACAGCACAATGGCCAAAACAATGACAGGCATAGAATCGACTCAAGCGACTCCAACACTGTCATCGCCAGTGCGGTCCGGCAAAAAGTCGCTGATGAGACACCATGAGGACATGCGGTGTTTAGTATCCACGGGCTTATTCTTCACCGTCTTCTTAATCACCTGGCAAAGCTTCACATCGCCATTCGCAGGTGGCTTGCTGTCTTTCACCCTATGGCTCGCGCTATTCCAGCTCTCCTTCATGGGCGCTGTTACCACGCACAATGCCATTCATTTGCCTGTCTTCTGGAGTAGGAACTGGAACAATTTCTACCAGATTTGCTTGTCTCTACAGTATGGTGGCGCTGTCTCCATTTTTATACCTGGCCACAACCTGTCTCATCACAAGTATCCGCAACAAGCGAGAGACGTCAGTAAGTGTTTCACTTCCATCCCTCCAGGGTTTACTCGGCCTTGCAGAGTCAGCTTCCATGTACTGTGAATGGTAGCATTGCGAACTTTAACCCCCACACCTTCCACGGCGCTAATCATCTGTCCCATTGAATAGTGCGTACCACTAAAGTTCGATATAGCTGGAATCTCTTGAATGGTCTACTGTTCTTCTGGCATGTCGTTCTGTCGGGGAACAAGGATGACAAGTTGTATTTTGAAGCACAGGCCCGTCTCAATCGACCCATCGTCAAGCAGCGCATGCGTGAAGAGATCGCTGTTTGGGGTACCACCGCAGTCCTCATTCTAGTAGATTGGCGTCGCTGGATCTGGTTTGCATTGCTGCCGCAATTCTACGCCAAATACTGCATCCTTTCATTGAACTTCCTCCAACACGACGGATGCGACATGAGCTCCAGATACGACTTTGCGCGCAACTTTACTGGCAAGACGCTCAACTACCTGTGCTTCAACAATGGCTATCATACAGTTCACCACCTCTACCCTGGGTTGCACTGGTCCATCCTGCCCCAGAAGCACCAGGAGCTCATTGGACCTCACATCGCCCCGAGCCTAGAGGATTCTAACATATTGCTTTATATGTGGCGGAGCTTTATTTATCCAGGTCTTCGCCTTGACTACAAAGGCAATCCGCTCCTGATTACGAAGGAGGAAAACGAGATGCCAGACGAACCTTGGTTTTATAACGAGACAGAGACCTTCTCGAATACGAAGGAGTATCTTGCCCAGGGTATGAAATGATTGATACGGAGAAGAGCTTTTGAGTATGCAAGGAAGAAGGGTGTCCAATTTACTAGCCGGTCTTCCTTTCCTTCGGGGCTAGTATATTCTGCCTCTCTTCATATTGCCTAGTGGTATCAGAGACGGGCTGCGCGCGCTGCGCGAGATAGCTGGATACGGCACCCTATAGTTGGTTAGGGTATGATGATGAATCATGTTATATTGTGAAAGAGGAATGTAGCGACAGGTGTTGATTCGGTACAGCCTATTTGGCATGAGGGACACAACCATGCTGGGTGAGTAGAGTCGAAAATAAATCACTAAATTCAAGACATCTTCGTTGTGTCTCCCGTTAATAAGAAGCAGACGTTCCAGTGAATGATGCTGGTATACTTCCGCTGTTTCATCAACACCATATGAGCAGCTAAACTCCGCCGTCACAATTGATCGGTGTTGTTCTGCCTTTAATAGAGCTTTCCTTGGGGTATGCCAACAAAGACTGTCTTGGTGCCTTTACTTCAACATGATAGTGGCTTGGACTCTGTCTGGAGAAGAGAATCCCTTTTCCCGCACTACACTTGGCTTACAATTGCGGCGATCCTTTTCGTGGCATTATAGAGCTTTATAATTTACTGTCCCAAGCGCAGGTCATGGTAAGTTCCAAGGCCACTGCAAAATACTCATGGTATCCACTGTTTCTACAATTCTGCCTTTTAGCCCTGGAACGCAGTGGGATGATTGCTGCTGGCTTACCATCCATTATTTGCCACTGAGAGCTTGGGGTAGCCATTGGCATTGAGATCAGCTCATCAGCCATTGTTTCCCAGTTCGGCATTAGAGTGCCGTCGAGAATTGGATAGTGAGGGCCAAAGCTTGTGGGGGCATCTATTTCTTCACATGTCAGCTTTCATATTCGGTATTAATGTTGTTATCAAGCGAGGATCCTCTTTTTAATCACTCACCTGGATTATACACATTGACGCTGGAAGAGGCATACGCAGATGGCACTCCAAACGAAACACTTGACTTGACGCTCGATTCAGCACTAGGTTGATTGCGACTCCCGAGCACCACGGCCAAGGCTTTGACAACCTTGCGTGCTTCGTTAGAAGAGTTACTTGACTGTAACCAAATATCGTAAGACCGTCTGAGAGACGCCAAAATGGCTTCATTCGTCGGCCCTACCTCTGCCCGCCCGACTGAGCTCTGTAGATAGTAGCAAAGAATGCTCGTCGCAAGAAGAAAGTCGTGGCTCACTAATGAAGATATTCTCCATCTCTCTTGATATAGCTGACAAAAAGGCTGTGTCTCCTCCTGAAGCATGTGTTGATAATCAAGAAGTTTAAGCGCCGATTCCAAGACTATACGTTTGGAATCAGTAAATTTGGCCGGCGGACAGAACATGTACTTTCGATGTAGCACAATCTTTGCTCGGTAGAAAAGTGTTTCCAGAACGACTTTTTGCACAATTATTTGAGGTGAATCTGTGATGCATCGTGCTATAGAGTGCCATTTCAGGCAATCTGGGATCTGCTTGCGTGCCTCGTCGAGTCTACTATCCATTTTCTCAACCTCTGCATATGGGTACGACCTTACGTCAGCAGCAAAATCCCAGATGTATCCAACTTTGGCCATCAATCTCGCCTTGACGAGACGGTAAAGCATAGGCGTGAGATCTGTAGCAGGCCTTGAGGGTGGCATTTCGACAGTAGACTCGTCAAAGTCACTGTCTCGTAGGTTCGAGGGCTCTTGTGTATCAGTCTGCCACTGCTTGGTCATGCGCGGCAGACCCATCTGGGCTGAGATACCAAGATCCATCTCGACAATGGTTGCCCATACTCGTCTACGCATCTCTGCGTCAAATGGAGACATGCCTTTGAAATGCCTCGGGTCTCGATGGTAGCCCATATGCATAGCGAGCTGAACTGTAGTGCCCATAAGAATCCAGATATCAATCTCGGCATCGCTACTGGCAAAGACTTCGACTGCGATGTACAGCATCATTGTCTCGAGAACGTAAGGACTTCCCCTGGTGTAATTACCGAGAACAAGGCATTGCGGGATTCTTCGCCTGAATGTAGAGGCCATCTTCTGTAGGTCTTCCTCCACAGACATAGCCGTTGGTGTTTGGACACCGGGATCTAGCCGGAACTTTTCAAATTGGGTCGCTAAGCACATGATTGTGAACAGAAGGCCCAACCAGATGATCGAAGCCTTTGATGGATCCTCCCAGAACTCTTCATACTGAGAATATGAGTTAGCATTTGTGAATGACGATAGCTATACTGTTGGCTTCCTGTACCTCCTTGAGAAACTGAACACTATGAAGTACAGCTATAATGTGGCCCTAAGCTTAGCAACTTTGAGCAGGAATTGCGGGTGGCATACTGACCTGGGGACATCTCGAAGGAATTAAAGTACCGGGAGACCAGCCGATTCACTACCGGGCGAGAGGGAATCGAAGCTAGTATGTCCTCTCTGGTAGCAGGCTTTGAGAAGCCATGAAGGATCTGAAGGCTAGTCACTCCAGCACAAGGTGAATCACTTTCCGGGCAAATAGGATGAGACGCTTCCTCATTGTCAAAGTGATCCTTGAGTTCGGCAATTTCGGCAAGCACTGCCGCCCAATGAGCACTGCCAACATAATTTGCGCCTCCGTCCTTGGGCTGGATACTTCCATAGTCAGTTGAAGGCGTAAGTGGCTCGTCGGTATTGACGACGTCCAACGGTGAGGACTCAGAGGCGTGTGTGAAGCGATGAGGCGATGTGGCTGCTCCAAGCTCAGATTGCTGCATCAGATCGAATACTAATTTCTCAAGGTGATGAATACGATCCTGGGTGGTAGCTCGAGGCTGATTTGTCACATCACTACCAGGAACCCTGTCCGGATCGTTGTGGGCATATGTGCACGACAGCCCAAGCTCCCGCTGTACACAACTGCCACAGGGTCGCTGGCGGTCACATCGGAGCCTGGTAACACAAAATCAGCGTGTGGGGGACAGTAATTAAGGAGAGCGGTATCTTAATTACTTTCTTCTTCTGCACAAGTTGCACGACAGCTGCTGCTTCTCCCGCGGTCTGCTTGAGGGTAGCCGGGCTCTTCCTTGAGCGGTCTTACCAGGACCCCACTCGGGAAGATGTGCTTGCTGATTCGCCATGGCAAGCAATTAAGTGTGGACTGTCTGTGGTCCTACCATGGGTTCAGAGGCGAAAATTCCGGGACGGACTCAATGTCGTTGAGGTCAGAAGGTTTGGAATGCTGTGCCAGAGTTGGATTGGACTTTACCTCAGGGTGTTGCGGCTGGAAATCCCTGTCAGTCAGCCTCGGAGCCGTGACTTTCTCCATCCCGATGCTCCGCTCCGATCATCCGCTCCGATCCTCCATCGGCACCCAGACTAGTTCCCCGGCCCGTTTCTCCATCCAGCCCCATGTACAAAGCTTAGGGGGTAGAAACAAACCAGAAAAAATGAATGTCAGTAATGGATACCTATGTTTCTGTCAGTTGCTGATTTACAATAAAAGAAAAGCTTTCGTCTCTGCTGAATCCGGTCGTTCCAGATCAGTCACCATCGAAGTAAATCGCGACAGCTTTTTGACTTATAAGGCTACGAGACGGAAATAATTCAATAATAGCCACATCACATCATAACTGAAAGAACCATGGGGGCCACGGCGCAAACAACTTCATCGACCCTTTCTTCCGACCAGCTTGAGGCAGCCATTAGCGAGAGCTCCGAAACTCATGAGAAGCCCTCGTCTTCTGCGACAGCAGTCGACGAAGCCTTTTCATCTCCCAACATCGTGGATTGGGATGGACCCGATGATCCTGAGCACCCTCTCAATTGGTCTAAGACTAAGAAGAACTCACATTTGGTCATCGTGAGTCTCTTCACGCTTGCAGCGTAAGTATCCCTTTATCTGACCGGCATGCTAAGGTTTCGTGGCTGATCAATTTCACTAGAAACCTGGCTGCAACCATGTTCGCACCTGGAGCCTCAGAACTAGCCAACGACTTCAACATCACCAATTCAACCGTCACAGCCATGACCGTCAGTCTCTACGTCCTTGGCTTCGCATTAGGCCCACTTCTTCTTGCACCTCTTTCTGAGCTTTATGGTCGCCTCGTTATCTATTATCTCTGCAATGTTTTGTACATCGCTTTCACCATTGGATGCGCTTTCAGTACCAACGTTGCCATGTTCCTTGTGTTTCGAATCATTTGTGGGTGTGCAGCTTCTGGGCCCATGAGCATCGGAGGCGGAACAATAGCAGACTTATTCCCACAGAATGAGAGAGGAAAGGCTATGGGTCTATTCGCTGTGGGACCACTGTTGGGCCCTGTAAGTGTCTTCTTCACGAGATAACATATTTTCACTAAGATGGATAACAGGTAATTGGACCTATCATAGGCGGGTTTGTCTCTGAGAACGTGAACTGGCGGTGGACTTTTCACATTATTACGATATTTGTAAGTTTCTACCAAGAGTCAACAGTCTACAGTTAACTAAGTTTTGACAATTTAGTCTGGGTTGATCGGAATCGCAACGGTAGTCTTGATGCGGGAGACAAATTACACTGTACTCCTACAAAGAAAAACACAGCGACTCCGCAAAGCGACTGGGAACGAGAAACTGGCTCCCAAGTTGAGCAGAGACGAAACCCCGGGGAAACTACTTGCTCAAGCGATCGTCAGGCCATTCAAGCTTCTCGTATTCTCACCTATTGTCTTATTAGTGTCACTCTACACCGGTATCTTGTTTGGGCTCATCTTCCTGCTATTCACCACCTTTCCTTCTGTATTCGAAGATGTATATGGGTTTAGTCCTGGGATTGCTGGACTGACCTATCTTGGTCTTGGAATAGGCATGGTACTGGGTTTGGTCATGTTTTCCGTTCTGAGCGATAAACTCCTGGGACAAAAGAACGGCGATCAAACTGCGGCTGCCAGACCAGAGGATCGTCTTATTCTCATGAAATGGCTAGGCCCCATTACACCACTTGGCCTTTTTATCTATGGATGGTCAGCCAAATATGCAGTTCACTGGATTGTGCCTATCATAGGCACGTTTGTTGTTGGGTTTGGTTCCCTCTTCGTCGTTATCCCAGGCCAGATATACTTGGTGGATGCTTTTGGGGCTGAAGCAGCAGCATCGGCCATGGCAGCCAATTTGCTGGTTCGTTCTCCATTTGGTGCCTTCCTGGATCTCACGGCATCACCGCTTTATTCAAAACTTGGATTGGGCTGGGGAAACAGTGTTTTGGGATTTATCTGCCTCGCTTTCACTCCGGTGCCATGGATCTTCCACGCTCATGGCGAGTGGCTACGAACCCATTTCCAATTGAACGAGGGCCGAGACAAAAGGCCTCAGTCCCAAATCAACTGAATACCTCGAGGTCTATAGTATAGTCTTTAGTAAAATAAAGAGATATGAAACACAAAAGAATACACTCAATTAGCTTTTGCGGCGGCTCACTGTAACGACAGACACAGTTGGCAGGAGTCGTCATCCATCAAGAGTGGCTTGCTAGTTCGCGAGTGCTAATTCGACGGTATCGACCCAAGCGGTGTAGGTGTTGCTACACTTCGTCTTTATGACGACTCTAATAGGACTATCTCCAGCCAGTGCGTCTTCCGTAAAGGTGAATTGTCCCGAGACATAGGTGAAAGAAGCCTCCAGATCCGCGCCCGGTACACTAACACTCGTTCCGAAAGGACTCTGGAGGCTATTATTATTGTCGATGGACATGATAACGCCGCTGGAGCATCTACTAGCACTCTCAACATTGGCGTACAATGAGAGTTTATACGGCCGGTCTGCAACAAGAAGCGACTTATCGAGCGTTTGGACGACAGTCACCCAATCACTAGCTGCTGAACCCATGCCGAAGGAAAACCTGCCATCGTTGAAGCGAGAGTCGTCGATGAAAGCATTGGCGGCAGTGCCTGAGTAAGTCCAAGGGGAATTGTTGCCGGTCTCGAAATCTCCGTTGATGAGCAAGGTAGGTGATGTAGCAGATGTAGTAGTCGAAGTGGCCTCCGTGGTAGAAGTGGTAGTCTCTATCGTAGTGACACCCACTGAGGTAGTCTCGGTTGTGGTGGCGGCATCAGTCGAGGCAGTCTCACTCTCGGTGATGGTGATCTCTGTAACAGAGGATGTCTCGAAAGAAGTGGCGGCAGTCGTTTCAGCAGCGCCGGCTGTCTCAGTGGTGGCGCCGATGGAGGTGGAAATCTCAGAAGTAGTTGAAATGGGGCGGCAGGGGCTTGCCTGAGATCCGATAAGGAAAGAAAAGGCTGCAAAGGCAGCCAGAAACTTTTGGGATGTCATCTTAGAGTGAGTGATAAGGTAGACGGGATAAAGAGCGTGATGGGAACAACGAGACGAAGAACAAAGGAAAGAAGGGAATAGACATAATATATCGAATGAGATGCTTTAGGGGTTGCCGCGTCACTCAGGGCATTTTAAATTACGCGGTTCTAAAACGGCCGCTAGAAATGCACGCAATTGATAGTTTTGTATGTAATGGCGGAAATCGGGTTAGCTAAGCCAATAGTCTACATAATAGCGTTCTTGATCTGGTTAGGTGACAGATGTGGCTTCGGTGATAAGCTCAGGACAGACAAGCCGTTCGGGCACGGATTACAGTGACTTACTACATGGTAGAAAGTAATTCGGAAAGATCTTTTTCCAATGGGAATTCTTGTTGATATCAACATCATTCTAATTTTAACACACCCGAAGGTAATGAAGTAAACTCCTGCATATCATGCAAGGAAAGACCTAAGACTTTTTTTTATCGAACAACGTGATTAGTTTGAGCATCGGCGAAGTAAGTCTATTCGAGCCTTACACTGAACTACCGTATTATTGACCAGGCTAGCTAGATAGAGACGGATTAGCATTGTTCTGTAACGGCACTGCGAACCCGTTAGTTGTGTGAAAGCTGTCTAGACTAGAAGCCCATTGGCCAAGGGCAGACACACTTACACATTGAATACGGATATAGCGCCGGGCTTGTTCTTCGGTAGTCATCAGGCGAAACTGAAATGCAAGCTTTCAAATTCTCAGCTGATGAAATGCGACCTATCCAAGGATTCAGTGTTAATTTTTAACCTCGGTATAACCCGACTTGGCAAACTAAAAGTATCGCACCGCCCACGTCATCAACATCCCACAAATTCTTCGGGCCCCTCACGGCAGCAGCAATACGACTGTCAGATCATGAGCTTCGAAGGCTTATTCCGTGATGTTGAGACAGGTGGATCTAGTAAGACTGCTGAGCTCTATGCAGACTGCAGCCCACGAGAATGAGGGGGAGTCAGACGCACAGGCCATGTTTCGTGGCGATTTGTCACCTGTACTCGCTCCGCACACTGTTGTCAGCCTGTCTGGGCGTTCCTCTACCTAGTTTTGTCTGGCTAACAATGTGGAGGTTCTCCTCTGTGACCCATTGCGGACTAAGGTCCGCAACCTAAATATTCATGACAAAATGAACAGGGCAGTGAACGGCACATGCATGGAGTAATGCTGCTGGAGAATTCCGTCACTAGATGCCAAAACGTGCAATTGCATGTTTGTGACGTAGATCTATGTGTCAGCTCATCGAAATCCTCTACTGATATGATGATATATAACAGCACGCCACCAGTAATCACTTTTTTGTTTCCTCTGATACAATAAAATGCAATCACCTGCTCAGTCGCAATCAGCTCAACTTTGCAACTGAATCTATTCAAACCACCCCCTAAAATGAAGGCTCTTGTCTACGACGGCAACAACTCCATCACCCTTCAGGATCGTCCAATTCCTACCATCTCATCACCCACAGACGCCATCATCAAGATCACCAAAACAACAATCTGTGGCACAGACTTACACATCCGCAAAGGAGACGTGGCAACATGTGAACCAGGGAGGATCCTGGGCCATGAAGGCGTTGGAGTAGTTCATTCAACTGGCGCGTCGGTGGCACAATTCAAGAAAGGCGACCGAGTTCTTATTTCCTGTATCTCCAGCTGTGCAACTTGCGAATACTGCCGAAAGAGTATTTATAGCAATTGTACTTCTGGTGGTTGGATTCTCGGCAATAAAATTGATGGAACCCAGGCTGAGTTCGTCCGCATTCCTCACGCTGACTCAAGCCTCCATCCGATCCCCGAGGGCGCGGATGAAGCGGCTTTGGTCATGGTGAGCGACATCTTCCCAACAGGTCTTGAATGCGGGGTTCTTAATGGCAAAGTTCAACCTGGAGGAACTGTCGTGGTCGTCGGAGCTGGTCCCGTTGGACTTGCTGCTATCATCACTGCGCAGATGTATTCGCCATCCAAGATTATCGCCATCGATACGGACCAAGCAAGACTCGACGTTGCTCGGAAGCTCGGTGCTACTGACGCGATAATCAGCGCGAAAGAAGGTGTTGTTGAACAGGTGATGAAGTTAACCGAAGGCAAAGGATGTGATTCTGTCATTGAGGCGGTTGGTATTCCAGCGACATTTGATCTTTGCCAGCAACTCTTGGCGGTGGGTGGTGTATTGGCCAACGTCGGTGTTCACGGCACCAAAGTTGATCTCCATCTTCAGAATTTGTGGGATAAGAATATTTGTAAGTCTTGTATGGTCATCATGCGTTGTCGCTTACTGACATGCCTATGCAGCTATCACCACAAGACTGGTAGACACAGTCACCACTCCAATGTTGCTTAAGCTGGTACAGTCCGGCAAGCTGCAGCCATCGCAGCTAATCACACACCGTAGGTCACTAGTCTTCCAGATTATTAACCTAGGCTGACAATGAGTATCTTAGATTTCAAACTGAGTGAGATGGAGAATGCATACCAGACATTTGGCGAAGCCTCGAAGCATGGTGCACTGAAGGTTCTCATCGACGTGGACTAAAAGCAAGTGTGATATGGTGGACCAACGAGCCATTGTGGAAGGACGGAGTTGAGGTTGGTGTTGGTGTGGCCGCACAAAAATCATCTCTAGCTCTTACTAGATGACCATAACAATGGCAACAATGAAGTTTTCAGCACGATCAACATCATTGGGTTGGCGGTTTCTGGAACTATCAATGATGGTGCAGGAGGCTTATTCACCTTGTTTCCTCTTACGTGTCAAGAAAATGACCTATGAGCTGTCATTGCCTCCCATGGAAATAGTCGAACGCCGAAAATACTTTGCAAATGGAGGTCGGCTTGCAAGTTACGAGGCCAGTATGCATATCTGCTTGACGGAGGTGGTTGTGCTTTCCATCTGACACGTGCAAGCGCAAGCCACATAGATGTAACCTTCAATGGTGTATTTTATCTATCCCAATATAGTCCAATTATCACTGAACCTTTCCTCTTGAATCGACAGGCCAGATCTCCTCTATGACTCCATTTCGATATGCATAGTAGAAGTCGTGGAGATTGACAGTCGGATCGATGTGGCTAGGAATCATCTCAACCCTATCACCAATGTTGAGCGCTGGTGTGCCCTCTTCCCAGGTAAGTGACCCATGCTCGTCGCCTAGTTGATCGTAGTTATATCTTTGGTCTTTACATTCGGCTAAACCACTGTCTGTGGTCAAAGACTTTAAACCGGTATCAATTGTGACTTGTCGCTCCCCCTGCCTACTTATCACAGTAGCCAGGAATGACAGGCTGTGAGAGTAATATGCGCCTATGGCATGTCGGTAGTCTGAGTCCATAAAAATGAACGATCCTGGTTGCAACTCTGTTACTCCAGGAACTGTGGCACAGAATTCAGCCGTTCCGGTGCCACCAGTCGTGACAACCTCGATGTTGAACCCCTCTTTTTGTAGAGTCTGGGCAGTCTCAGTGAGAGACTTCATTGATTCGAGACACCCCTTCTTGCGGTCTTCGAAGTCGTGGAGATGTTGCAGGTGGCCCTCATAGCCCTGGACACCAATAAGACGTAGGTGCTTGAGGGTCTTGATGTGGTTTGCCAGAGGCACTGCCTCACTAGGCTGAATGCCAGTGCGGTGCGTTCCGACATCCAGATCGATCAACACGTTGATCGGGTCCTCAATATCCGACTTGGCCAGCGCGTCATTGATAGCTGTAGCAGCTATTTGGCTGTCCACAACTATTCTGATACTCCTATGTTTTCTGAATAGCTCCACTAGTCGCTTAACCTTGGCAGGACCAACGATCTCACAGGTGATGAGTAGGTCTGTGAACCCCGCGGCGGTAATAGCCTCGGCCTCACTCAGCTTTGCCACGCATCCACCCTTGGCACCAGCAGCGACGAGTTTTTTTGCGATGATGGCGCTTTTGGTTGTCTTCAGGTGAGGGCGGATATTTCGGCCGGTAGGAAGAAGGCGATCCATGAGCTTCTTAATGTTGGCTTCCATCACATCGAGGTCGACAACCATGGACGGCGTGTCTAGGCTGTCGAGGCTGTCGCCTACTTTGGGAGAGTACATGTTGACGTGTAATTGTGACGTTCGTGATAAGGGAATGATACATAGAACACACTCATTAGGATCATGATAAATAAATAAGGCAAGCGGTGTATCCGGTGCTACTTTTAACGCCCGAGCCCCAATCGTATCTACAGGGATCTCTACAATGTGGAGATATGTAACGTAGTAAACACCTGACACAGTGCGACATCTTTCTAACCCCGCAATCCTCCTCAAGCCAACGTTGCAGGGTGCAGTACGAAATGTCTAGCCTCACACAGCTACCACAAAGTGTCGATACAGTTATACCACAGATATTCATGAAATAAAATAGCTTTAGCTGGGCACTATGATTAAGCCGGAGGCCATTTTTGTATCACCTATTCGACAAGACTATTAAGAGGCGTTTATGATGGCCAGATCAGATAGAATTTGTTATTGCAGTAATTCCCTCAGATTTTAACGCCAGCCAGGCTAGTGCCAGTCAATTTGATAAGATACTACAGCAAGACAAAGAGAGTTAACATTCCGAGAGCTTTATTTATCCAGTCCTCGAGGTTAACAAAACACAGAACAATAACTACTGGTCTTAGTGCCAGTAAATAATCAATACTTTGCCTAAGTTTAAGATAAATTATCATAATTCCTAAAACATGTTTTGATCTTAAGATATCCTAAAGTGCTTCCAATTATTTGATCGACTTAGCTATAACTTAAAATCAGGCAGAGTGCCTGGATGCATGTCCACATATCTGTTCGGTGGTTTCTTTAATCCCCTGGTCAGTACGAACAATAACCTTGGAGAAGCTCTATTCCATCGAATCAGCCTCCAAATCAGACGTATGTCTCAATTTTATTAATTTCGCCAAGGCAGAGTGGCGGAAAGATACCAACGAAACCACGGAAATTAACAAGATATTCCCTCCGTACCCTGTACCAAGTCCCAGCCACCGATGATCAATACCCTTATCGCCTCGCTTCCCCGCTCACAGAAACCACCGAAACTCGGGCACAGAGGGCCCATCCCGCAGACGATGCGTGGGCACGTCTGCCGCCGTCGTCTTTCTTCCAGCCTTTCGGTTTCTCCGCGTGTTATCAAACAACATGTAGCCACCCAAAAGACCCGCAATGAGGCATCCACATGCGCCAAAGCATGCTGTCGTGATAAGAGCAGTGGGGTATTTTGGCTTCTCGTTCTCGCGGAAAATGTTGCTCGACACGAGACCCATTAGGTTGGCCAGCGGAACTCCGACCGAAGTGAGTACCACTCTACGGCCTTCGTGCGCAATATTATTATTACTAGTTCTTAGTGTCAGTCGCCATGTCTCAGATCATTTCAGCTCAGGGTCTCCCCTTTCGCCACAACGACTTACTACCACGTCGATAGAAGGACAGATGGTGCTGATGTACCCCAAACCATCATGAAGGTTGCGAAATAAGCCAATTGCAATTGAGCCTGGACATCTGAGATAGCCGCGTAGATGATGAAGCCGGTAAAGGTGAGCGCGAACCCAAGCATGATAAATGGAAAACGAATTCGTAGGAAATCGGAGCTGAAGGCCAGGATGAGCAGCATGACTGCACCACCAACGTTGGGTGCAACTGGCAAAGACAGATTAGTACATGTGACAGTGCTCCATACTCGTAGACTTACCAGTATAGAGATTGGTCTTGACCCGTCCGTATCCTAAACGCTGGATAATTTGAGGCATGAAAAGCGCAACCGACTGAATAGGCACACCAAGGCAGATCTCAATCAAGAGAAAACAGTATGTCGTCGGATAAGTGAAGATCTTGATCGAGTCCTTGAAATTGAATTTCTCCTGTACGACCGATGACGAATCGACCGACATACGGTGGAAAGCCAAAGCCTTCTCCTCTTCACCTAAGAACTTGGCCTCAGCAGCGCTGCGGGGCAAGTACCAGAAAGCAAAGACTGAGAAGAGTACCGAAGCTGCGCCTTCGATGATGAACAGATATCGCCAGACCAATAAATCGGATTTGATCTGGAAGACCCCAAAGGCCAGAAGACCGCTCTGCTATTGTGAGTACAGAGACTATTGTTATTGGAATGCAAACTTACGAAAGCATTGGCAATATTAGACGCAGCGTAGAACAGGGCAAGACGACGCGCCAGTTCACCTCTTCGATAGAAGGTGGTTAAATAGTAAATGACAAGCGGGAAGAAACCTGACTCGGCCATTCCAAGGAAGAATCGCAAGGCAAAAAGGCCACCAAAGTTCTTGACGGCAGCGGCGAGCATGGTCATCGAGCCGAACGTAAACATCAAGATAGGTAGAACTCGAGCAGCGCCGTATTTCTTACCGAGAATGGCGGTCGGAGGAGCAAATATGACATATGGAACGAAAAAGATGGATACTAAGAGGTTATACTGGTTTGGCTTGAAGTTGAGATCTGGATGCGATTTTAGTGGTATTCCTTGACCCTTGGTTGGGCTATAACTCACCTTCGCTTAGATTAGCTGTCTGCGCATTGCCTAGGTTGCCTTTGTCCAGCGCGTTGAAGAGGTCTGGATGATAATTAGAATGGCTTATCAAGACGAAGCATTGCGCAGCTTACACATGACGGCCAGAACCGGCATCAAGCGAACATCGAACTTGCGACATAGTTGACGTTCGGCGATATGGTCCACAACACGCGCTGTCTCCTCGTGCGTGCCCTCTGTTATGGTGTCGTCAATCACACCGTGTTCCTTGTCTTCTTTGATATCCATGGCGATCGCTTGTTCAGATTTGAGGATTGCACCCGTGATGAGGTCGAGATGTCGATAGCAATGTGGTTACTGACAGTGAGAGGGGGTGGTCTGTTTTATATGTATCCTTGTCTTGGATCGTCTTTGGATGATACACTCTAGTTCCGGGGTTAGGTTCGCTAGCCTGGACTAGGTAGACTGCGGCAATCAGGTAACACCTGGCGATAGCTGGCACGACATGAAACAATTTATCGAATCAGGTTATGTTTATATACAGAAATTCAGACTTAAGACGTTACGAAGGTTTCATATCTACTAAATACATTTGCTTATCTACACCAGCCCGCAGCTGGGATTGTGATACTCGGCCTCTTAACGCAATACCGGATGATACTGGTTAACCAATTAAGGGAACTGAGGAGTTGGACGGTGTAGGGGTCGGGTAACATTGCGTCAGAGAACAAGTACTGACTTGATAAGCTTGGCCAGAAGATCCTTGTAATCTGTCAGCCTGGGGTATGATAAGCTTGGCTTCACTGCACAGTGCCGCTTTATCATTTGCGGGGTAGGACAGAGGTGGCCGATCCTTGTCGTATGTAGTATGTAACCTGCCTAGAGCGACGATCCGAACTGAGTCGGGATGTCATCCCCATTCTACGAGTTCCACCGGAAGTCCGTTTTGGGCAGTCCGGCGGGAATCACCGGTGATAGATCAACTTCCGTGAAAGCCTCACAAACCAATCGTGAAAGCAACTCTACAACCTCCATCTTCGGTGATTCCGTTGATTATTCTAACAGCATCATAGTCCGGGATGAAAGGTTTGCATCACAAGACCTGTAATCAATCACCATACCTTCCACACAAGAGGGCAATTCACCGCATTAATCCCGAGTATGCTGCCCTGTGCCACAAGCACATATTCTAATTCAACAAGCAGCAAGTGCATCTGCAACCTTGAATCAATTAGACCATCATGCACCAATGACGTTCTCTTCCAGGGTAGTGGTTCATCATATCCAGCTGCTTGGACAGTTGACTTTGTAAACGCGGGGAAAGCGGACTACCGATGTGGTTCCCCGGTGCCTTGCTACGCATAGGAGACTTCGGCTACCGGGTTGCCTATTTGTGCCTATTTCCACGGCGATGAATGGCTTGTCGGTAATATTGACACAGGGGTAATCGCGTCGTATTTGTGTGCTCGGTTAAGTTCGTGGTCGTGACTGTGAACTACAGACCATAAGAGAACTATTTCCCTGCAGCGATACACGACTTGTGAGAGGCTGATCTTTGAGTTTTGAATTAAGGGGGGAGAAATCCGGACCTCGAAGCGTCTATATTGGTAGCATGTACATTCGAGCAATAGCATGACGTATTTTCAATTGACCGATGGGGTTTTAGAGGGCAGAAGGCTTTTCAAACTGTGTCACCCAAGGCGGTGCAGCTGGCACCATCCTAGCCGCCAGCATCTGTCAGCGTGCCGCTGATTGGGGAAACGCCAAGAGTCTCTCGCCAGCTTTTCCCGTACCTGTTAAGGACAACACAGTCAACGCAACAACTAAAACCGCTTTGATCGCGAGTCAGCACTCCCCCGCTCTTTCAGTGCCCAGATCACTCGAGTACAGCCATCACTTTCTGCCGAACAAGGGAGACTAGGTTCACCTACAGCCTAGCCACCTTTTTGAAATGAGGATTTCTCTAAGCTGACTCCGGGGTGTTTTGTCCTTGGGAGCGAGATGATGTAAGCATTGGAGGCCAGTAGTCCACGGAGGAACTTAAAACAAAATGTCAGCCGCATATCTTCATTTCTATGATAGCAGTCCCGGAGGCTGGGCCATGAGCCTTTTACCGTTTTCGAATGCCCTCTAGGCGACTCTACATAAAACTTAGTGGTAAATGGCCAATGCCCATAAAGGATATGCTCCAAGACTTTTCTACCTGGAAGCCACACGCTTAGACATCTATTTTGTATTGAAACCGGTCTCGTCACGCGTGTTCATGTGGGATGTTTACCATAGTATCCTAGTAACAATGTGAGCATAGGATTACTATACTTGAGGTGTGGATGAAAATGAATTCTTTGCAAAGGTTAGAGGCAGGACCTTGTGTCTTGTTTGACAACCGGAACATATCTAATATTATTTTGGTGCTTTTCAGTAGCCCATATGTATCTATCACCCTGTATATATGACTCATTCGTATATGACACCACCCAGGTGGCCATTCGCCACTAACACTGGATCGCGAGAACTGTCCAGTAGTATGAAAGAATTTCAACATACTTGACGCACGCCAGACTGGCCAATTAATGAGATCAGCAGGAGTGGTGGCCAATGGATTCCCGTCGACTTTGGTCTGATATATCCATTTTAAATCGTAGTCATTGTAGTTACCTTTTGCTACATGAAGATAAAGCTGAGGTTGCGCTCGATTTAGATGATTGGTTTTCTCGGGAAAGTCATTGCGAGCTTTTACGTCGTCATCTCCTCCAACATAATCTAGGAAACATGGACTCGATGGTGCTGACGGCAGCATATCTTTGAATAAAACACCCCTGACTAATTACTTATAACCTGTATAAAAGTTGTGTTTTTCTTAATTTAAGATGCCTCTCACACTCTCCCATTCTAACCAACCAACCCGCACTTCATTGCTCTCATGACCAGTCAGGCCAGCCCTCAACTTCTTGAGCGAATGTATAGAGGAATCATCGGAGATGTTCATCAATGAAGAAAAAATATGATTTTATCTCCTTGAGTAACTCATAGCCGTCATGTTACTCAATTGCGAATCTACCTAGCCAATACACATAATTTCATTAGCCTATTATCAATAGCTGATCATACTACATCATTTCCCTATAGTGAGCAGGAACTTGCCTCAAGCCGTGACAAGGCGTTGGGGGGGAAAAAGCAGAAAACACTCAAAGCTTCTCAGAGAACTTGCCGCAATGCATATGAGAGAAATAACCCTTTATCTCCACTGTAAGAAGCCATCTCTTTGACTCGAATCTTCGGGCAACAAGATCACAATACCTGGCCACAGACTGATCCTAGCTATGGTTAATTTCACTCCATCCGAATCCTTTTTACCCAAGTGTGACATCAGCTCCTTAATAGTCCCGGATAGTGTTTATGTACGGAGTGAAGATATCCACCTTTATAGCCGACGAGCCGAATTGTTATGGTTGATAATAGGCTACTAAAGTTCCTAGGTGGCATTTCTGTGACTAGAATCCTACAACGCTGTTCGGCCCGGTGATGGACCAGACTTCCAGGAATATGCAAGACTCACGAAGGCAAAGGATTTAATCCTTGACATAGTTGAGGGTGGGAAACCGCAGTCGTGTCGTGTTCGTAAGTCTCTAATCAGAGTCAAAACATTCTTAGCATAGATCGCCAAGAATGATCGTCGATCTATCTAATTTCATGCAACTATGCGCTGAAACATTGTCAGCCCTGCTTACATATTGCCGTCATACCCGGGAACGGCGCAGGCGATTCGGATAGTCACTGCCGTGCGATAGCCCGATATATGTGGCCATCCAGGTCCTCAATCCACTTATTCGGACTTTGCTCAACGAAGCTTCGCAACTACTCACTGCACTACTACCTATCATACAATTCATCGGGCTGTAAACTCCAGATATTGGCGATCCTACGATGCTACGCATCGTAAAATAAATCTGAACAGGAGGATTATAATGACATCATGCTTTCCAGCGATCAATCCTTCGTGAACTCCTGAGTATCATCTCAAGGCTATAACAATTGAGAAACAAAGGTATAAAAGGATGGCATCTTCGCAGCCAAGAGACAATATTTCCAAGAAGACAAGCCACAGCACAACACAAACAACAAGTTTACCAGTCTGTAACAACCTTTCAAAACTACAACATGCATTTCTCGACTATCCTCGCTGCTGCCGCTGCCTTTGGCCTTGCCCAAGGATCCGCTCTCCATAAGCGCGAGAAAGCTGCCGTCAAACTCTACACCCAAGGCGGCTGCGGAGGCGGCGAGAACGACATCGAGGTGGTACTTGGAGCTTGTCAGAGCGCTGACGGCCAGTCTGCCCAGCAGGATAAGGGAGAGAACGGTCAGTCCAACGAATTGGAAATCTCGATGCATAGAATCATAAAGGGCTGATCATCTAGCAGGCATTCGCTTCACTTGCGATGGATTCAGTGACTCAGCTTGCCAGAATAAGGTCGGAGAGGTTTACGACTGTCTGGACAAGCCTATCAGCTACATCAACTGCTACGCCAACCCTCCCCTGTAAGGGAGTTGCAAATCTCAATGGGATGGGAAATCAAGGTTGCCTGTAGCTCTGGAATAGAGGACGTCATAGGTAGAACTGGTTGGAGTAGATTTTCTGCTCTGGATATCTTGTTCTGAATAAGTCTGCATTATGTTGTGCATTTACTTCTACTTTGTTGGTCCGTCGACATTCTTCAATATATAGCTCGGGAGTCGGCTACTTATCGGTAAAAAGCAATACACACTCTTTTTAGCTATATTGCATTTAAATTCAAGACGCAACTCATATTCTGGTCTCTATGGCCAGAGAAAATGACATATAACCTCAGTTGTCACACATGCCGTAATTTGTTCTATGTCCCACATTATCCCAGGCGGCCGCTGCCCGTGTTCTTCACTAATCCACCTGCAAGGGTATCAGTGTCGCAAGTGAATACAGACTCGAGCCAGGACCGGGCATCAGAATGAGGATTGTTTAAGCTGACTTTCTAAAGGATCATTTCTATATACTGGTCGCAAGAAGGATCATCGATGCCCGAAGGTCGAGACACCCAGATACCATTATGGCTAAAAGACGACTGGGGAGAGTTCGGTATGCACTGTGCATACGCCGTTTAGTCCAATTTTAGGCAATTCTGATCAAATTTGCAATGGTTGGTTTAAATGCCCATCTCTAAATATTGTGGAGAACTTGGAAAACTCACAGCTCAATGGTGGATGTGATTGGTCAGGTCGGTCAAATTGCAGGGACGTGATCACGAGTCCGACGTTGACCTGATGAACTAAGCCGCTTCTGTTGTTCAGCTGGTGGCGTAGCTTATTTAAACGATCCAATCCGAGCTTGAATGATAAATTGCTGTCTGCATAAATAGCAACCAGGCTGCTCGCCATTTGTTCATGCCTAGTTGTGTGCTGGACATCACTGACGCAGGCGAGAACCATATATAAAGTCTATCGCCATGGCTTCAACGCTGACAGAAGAACCCAAACCAGCTGGGACAACCGACACTCGCCGGTCAATCTTTCCAGAAGGTGGAGAAGTTCGTCCCATTAAACCGCTAGAAAGACCACCCATCCTTTGTCTAGGCTGCCCTCGTACAGGCACTGCTTCGTTGATGAGGGCCCTCGAGATCCTCGGATACCCCAACACGCATCATGGATGGGATCTCTGCGAGATGGACCATCTACAATGGCAATGGCCGATCCTGGACCAGGCCAACGACGGCACATTTCCAAATCTCCCTACGTATCGCGGGACACTGTTCTCGCGGGAGGAATGGGACCGAATCTTCGGGCAATACGACGCCGTTTCAGACGTAGCATCTTTCTACGCTGAGTCCCTGATCCCTGCGTACCCAGACGCCAAGGTGATCCTCGTGGAGCGCGACATCGACGCCTGGCTTGAAAGCATGCAGCCTGTCGTCAAGCCGACAATCAGCCCTTGGTTTCGCTGGTTCGTCACAAAGGTCGGCGACTACGCGGGCTATCCATGCGGCTCGGTGTCGTTCCGAACACAGCAGGGTTGGACCAGATCAGACTGCCCCGAAGACGTTCAGAAGAATCTGAGAGCAGCGTACATCAGGCACTACGAATACGTTCGGAGTAGTGTTCAAACTGAAAAGCTTCTCAACTTCAAATTGGATGACGGTTGGGGGCCGCTCTGCTCGTTTTTGGGAAAAGATGTTCCAGATATCCCATTTCCGCATATTAATGAGAAAAAGGAATATACCGCCAGAAGTAAACGATTGGGAGATAAGATCACTAAAAGCGCGGCCCGCAAGTTCTTTCTTCCTTGGCTGTCATGATACGCAGATGTCTGTCAAGTCAGGGTTCTACCAGACCGAGTCTTCGTTTACCCAGGGTCGCTCAACATCGGTTGTGCCACGCACTATGGCGCCCAAGCGGCCATTTCCAATTGGTGTGGCATCATCCCGCAGATTAGCAGGTTTATCGTGAAAGAGCGTGTGTTCAGCCATTGTTTTTTTATATATACGTATTCGTAACGTTCAGTCAAATAATGTTTATTGAACAATCAGGGAGTAACTGTCTTACATGAACTGAAGGACGCGGTGTTTCTTCACAAGGACTTGGCAGATCGATAGAACAACCAACTATGAAATAGAGACTTGACACACTTCTCCGTTCACTTGAAGCATACTTCTGTATACGGTCGACACTCATCATCAGTCGATCCTGTCCCCATGGGGTTGCCCCGCAAAGTTCACTTCCTTCTGGTGGAGACGACATGTCGATCAAAGGGTTCTGATGAGACGCAAATACCCCCCGGAAGTTATCAACAACTAAGCGTGGGCCGATTGGGTTTGTCTAATGAAGCAAGTGGGAGGTTCATAGATGGGTGAGGGGTAGAGACTTGGCTGGTATCATCAAGCATATGGGTTGTACATCACATGAACATACAAGCGAGGTACGGCTTACCGGATTCACTTCAGAGTGAGGGGTGAAGAATCCTTCGATGCCGACGCGAATGCGACGTGTCTATTAAGATTTCGCTTTTCGGGATCGCGGCGATCATCCAATGTTTCTTGGCAGCAAGTTCTTAGATGCGCGGCTATCGATATCCAGCTGACCGCGTAAAGCTTGATGTTACCATAGTATGGACGAGCATGAGCTGTTGTTAGATATGGATTCTACTCAGTGAATTAAGTTGCAATTCTGGGAACTCGCGGACGCGATGTCAAGTCGTGGTAACCTCGCGACTATCGCCTCGCTTATCTGCTTCATGCAGATGATGTACCAGGTTCGGTCGGCGCTGTTTCCAACAACCGACCGATCATTTGTGTTGGGCTATTTGTATCACTTCACTCAAGATGATCTACCATATGACTGGGATAAATTGTCAAGTAATTCCCCGATTGGGGTTACATAGCTCTGTTGCGCAGACAACACATAACGATGATGCGGGTAATGTTCAATAAAGATTGCTGTTTCATATCGCTCCCCCTTGCCCTCAATGTTATTGCAGGCCATGTCTTCAATATTATCTCCCGTAGGTAGCTATATAAAAATGAGAGATGTCGGGGCCGGCCCTGTACCTCGTGTGGGTAATGCAAAATTCCAAAATCGCTTCCTTGAGTTCATGCGCCCCGTTTGAGAATCAATTTGACGTGAGTTCCCAACCACTTTAGCTGTTCGGCCTAGGCCCCTCATTGACGCTGTGTTTGTCACCACCCGACTCTCGCGACAGGGCTGTTGAAGCGGGCATGGATGCCATAGAAGTTGCGATAAGGGAGCGAGGCTTTTGCGCGTCTTGTGTAGTCTTGATGGCCACAGCTTAAGGAACAATGTTAGCAAGGAAACACGGGTGCCTGGGTGTTTGGCATGAGAGCTTACCAGCTACTGTGGCAGCAACAAGTACAAGGGGAAGAGCCTTGGAGACACGAGCCATGCGAGAGATGGCGGGTGCAGGCTGGGGCGGGAAATCGAAGCGAGGAAGAGCTCCGCCGAACGAATTTGTAGTCATGATGAAGCTTGGGGGTTGTGAAGTTTGTGGGCTGCCGTAGGTTTGTTGTTGCAAGTAGAGGAGGCGCAATTGAGTTGATGCTTGTTAGTGTAGATGAGTGGATGAGTGGTGCTCTGAATGACAGTTGAAAGGGATGAATTGGACATTCTCTTATATCAATTAGCATATATTACTATTCTTGTCAATTGAACCTTTTGGCTGGCACGCCGGTCCGTTCCGTGGTGGTGAGGTCACGCAGTCAGACCACAAGCTTTGATCTTTTCTCTTTGAAGGGGTCGAATCTGGTGGTGATGAGATTCGTATGATGGGCGTCAGATTCTGGTGTCAGGACGTGCCAGTCTGGGGCGCAAGTGGCGTGGATTCTGTGGGGTAATGGGCAGATTTACCAATTGCCTTGATTGCAATAGGTGCACAGCATCTGCTGATTTATTCATGCCATTCTATTGCCCGTAGGGTCCTACCAATTACAACACGGGGAAATGGAGATGAGGAATGAGATTTTGCCCCAGGAAATACTTCCAGAATCCCATTTGCTCAATATTATGTCATTGCTGAAGCTTTGCTTGCATCTACCGCATCTTGGGGCATCCCAAATTGTCCAAGCACCGGAGATCTGGTGGAGGCGAACGCAGCGCAGTCCAGAAGGGATTTCTCCATATCACAGCGACACGTTACAGAAGTTGTGATGTATTGTCACTGAAGCATGAGGAAGGCGCAGACAGTTGAGGTCCAGACAACAATAGCAGCTCTCGTCCTTGGAATTGAGCACCACGAGAATAAGTCGGAGTAGCCATCGTCAGGCGATTCTGTTCCGGTCTTTCGCGAGCCAGTAATCATTAGTCAAACACAAACCCCGCGACTCCCCCAGGCACCTAATTCCAGCGGGCGGAGACCCCTCAAGTCGCTAATTTGAAACATGGGCCCCCTAGGCCAGGGACATAAGAATCACACCACAAATACCAGTGCTTTGTCACAGAGCAGATAACACGCGCGGGATGGCGGGCATGCGCACAGATAGACGGGCGGGTTCGCCGATTGCTTGACAGTTACTGATCGTAATGGAGCGTGTAATATCTTGGAGGTGCTGTTTGCCGTCTGCCGCCGTCCAATGCCTGGCTGGATTCATCTTAATAGCAACGCTCGCGTTACGGTTCATCGCAGATACCCCAAAAGAGTTTATGGAACCTTGATGTTACACTGCACGGAATGTCTTACTTGCCGACTGCGCCTCGATAGAACTACGCACTCACCGAAGCCAGCCAAATTTCCGCCACTACTACAGTGAGCATTTGTATAGTTACTTGCCGGAGGACCCAATCTGCACCTTGACCTTATGCTACATCCATTGGGGCGTCATCAATTGCGAGGTGATTGGGTCAGACTTCAATTTCATTAAGCTGAGTGTGACTGAGATGTTGGACAAACACGACAAAGCCTCAAGTTACTATATTATATTATAGAGGCGTTACATGAAGATCTCGACCGCGAACGGCCTTACATTTACCATCGGTAGATACTATCTGCCAACGAAGACTTATAGATAACTGTTGTCTAATCGTCCGGGTCAGCCTTTTTCGCCATGCTTTGTAGACCATAGATCTCATCGATAACGTAGCTACGAAACTTGCGAGCTAGCACACGGGTTGTAGAAGAGGTAATCAATCTTCTCAAATGTGCGATCACCAGTCTGTAAAGAAGAGAAATTGTCAGTCAACAGCAACCAAGCAGGAAAGACCAGAGTATACACACCTCTGGAAGACGGAAGTAACTCCAAGCAAAAGAGAACAAGCTGAGACCACCCCACAAGAACTCGATCATAGCGCCAGCATTGGCGGAACCAGGGTTCAGCAGATAAGGGCCAGCGATGGTGATGACTATGTACGAAAACCCGTTAAAGGTGGCGGTAAGTGACAAGGTCTTGGCACGAAGTCGCGTCGAAGGGACTTCAGATGAGACGACAAATGTAAGCGGACCAACTGAAAGCGAATAGATGAGTTGCATTGTGATGAGTATGGAAGCTTGCGCCCAGGAATACGATGCGTTGGTCTTGTAATCGGGGGCGAGGCATAGAAATACGACAACCCAAAGGCATGCAATGTTGTAAGCTAGCCCATAAAGCCAGGTCCGTTGACGGCCAATCCACGTGATAGGAAACACAGAGCAGAAGACACCAACAAACCCAACACCGTTGAGACCAATGCCCGTATTGAAAGCATTTGCCGAACTCAAACCCGTCTGCTCAAACAGGCATACAGCAAAGCCAACTGGATTGCCAGATAGACTTTGGACAATAAAGACAGCAAAGGCAATCTCAAGACGACGCAGGCTGGGACCTTTGAAACAGTCGCGGAAGGTAACGCCAACTTCTAGCTCCCTCTCGTATTGGTCAGTCTTGACCATCATACAAGGACACTGTCGTTGTTTGCGTGACATTGCTTGCTGGAAAGTCGATCAAGGGACTTTTTGGCGTCTTCGAGATGGTTCTGGCGGATCAACCACCAGGGTGACTCGAGACACCACAGAGGAAGATGACGATGAAAATGGGCCACACCCATTGCAGTGCATATGGAATCTTGTATGCCCATACACTAGTCCAGTGAACAAAGGCACCAGTGATACCTGTCTGGATGAACTGTCCCATGACGTAGCAGAGGTTCACGTACGCGACAAAAATCCCCCGCAGTCTCATGGGCAGGACCTCTGAGGCATACACAGGAGCTAGAACGTAGAGCCGCCCCAAATGATTCCGGCAAGGTACATAGAGACATCGAGGACGGTACGGTTGGGTGCAAAGACTTGCATGAAAACAAGACCTGAAGTCATAAGGAGATAAAAAGCCAGGGTCTTCTTTCGACCGAGACGATCCATTGGGATGGCAGCAGCCCGTGCACCGACGATCTGTCCGACGATAGGGCCCATGCTCATGGCAACCTGCCACTGAACGAGAATCTCCATACCGTGGCCTTCGACATGCTCACCAAAGTGTTTTCTGAATGCGGGCAAGGCGTAGAAGTTTCCTGTGATTTCAATATCGTATGCACGCATAATAATTGACATAGAGACTAGTATTGACCACAGGCAAGCCTTTTTGTATCTTCGGAGGGCTTCCCAGATTGTCAGGTCGTACTCAGAGAGGGTGGCCTGAATGGCCATTCGCTCCTCGGCGGCGGTAATTTTGTCTTGGGTGTGGTCATTCTGAGTACTTTGCCTTATATGCTCCATCATGGTGGCCTCGGCTTTCGGGTCCATGATGAGTATCGGGAGATATCAAAGCTATTAAGATATAATTGAGAGTGAGCGGGCTGGCGGAACCCCGATGAAAATATGGGTTTGATAAACAAACTGAAGTGACAGAAGCACCTCAGTCTTATACGAACAAATTGTACTCGAAAGTGAGGAGAAGGATGCTACAGAAACAAGAGAGTCATGCAATCGACAGTCTTCTTTCCGAATTGACACATGGAATCTGGGGTAGACCGAGATGCCAAGCTTTCCCCATGGGGGATCCCAGTGAAGCAATCCTTCGTCCCAATCCCATGATTGACAGTAGTGGTTGGTGTATCAAATGTCCATTAAGAAACTCTTATCCGCCCAGGTGGGTCAGTAAATAATCGGCACTCTGCCTAATTTTAGGGTAAGTTGCTATAATAGTTAGAGCCTATTTTAGGCTAAAGATGTCCTAAAGTGCTTCAATTATCTTATCACCTCTCACCTAAAGTTGGCCGGAGTGCTGACTATTTAGCGGACCGTCTGCCGCCCAGGCAAGCAACAGTTATGAATGGAAGCGAGGAGGTGGTCGGCCAATGATGAAGCAAAGAAGATAGCTAGCAAGCTTATTCGCCACCAAGGGGACATCTGCCGCATATCTTGGCCATCCACATCATACGGGTGGTTCCATTTACGCTGATCAGTTACCAGCCTTTAGGTTCAGGAAGCTGAACGGGGTATGGTTATCCGATATTTGAGAAGTCGTTCTGCCACTGCCGGGCCTAGCTACTGCGGATTTAATGCGGGACTATTACCAAACTGTAGAATCCCACAATTTAGACATTTCTTTGTTCTCGAGATCGGCACTGTTTGCTTCCGAGGCATGGCAATCCAACAGCAAATGGATAGCACGTCTTGGAGCTCAAATTCACCGACGGGTAGAAATAGACCAATAGAAAGGCTTTGCCATTTGCCGATCTAACCCCATGCATGTTAGTATTCATCGGCTATTTGTGTGTTTCAGGCTCAAGAAGACGGGTAAATTCAAGACCCAGTTTAATGCACTTCGTCAATTCTCCCTCTCTGTCCTTCCAATCCCGACTCAGGATGAGACATAGAGAAATTTCTTGATCATTCTTTTACCAAAATCGGCATCTTCAATTTCCAGTTAGAGTCTACGTCTCGCCTAGAATCACCTTTTTATTGTACCTGGCTCTCACGGCAACAATACCGTATTTATCCCGACTGCCACCACTGACGAGGCTTTGACTACTGCATTGTACGCGAGTCTTCTATCAACTACGACTGTCGTCTACTTCAATCAACGCAAGACATGGGTTTGATACAAACACCATCATCATCACAAACACCACTCAACCCCCCGCCACTAGTACTGGGAGGTGCAGGGTTTAGTTACCAGCTATGCCCTGACCCCCAGTCCCTTCCAATTGTCGGCGTCCTCTTGCGCGCATTTGAGCTTGGCGTTCGTACCATTGACACCTCGCCCTACTATGAGCCTTCAGAACAACTCATGGGTGCGGCTTTGTCACATGCAGACATCCAGTCCAAGTATCAACGTGGCGACTATGAGCTTATGACAAAAGTTGGTCGAATCAAGGAGAACGAGTTCGACTATTCACCAACCTGGATTCGCAAATCAGTTGCTCGATCTCTGGAACGTTTTCAGACCACGTACTTGGATGTTGTCTTCTGTCACGATGTCGAGTATGTGTCCTTAGAAGAGGCCGTCAACGCCGTGGGCGTCCTACTCGATTTTCAGCGGTCTGGTGTTATTCTCCGTGTTGGTATTTCTGGGTATGATATCGATACCCTAGTAGAGGTCGCCACCATGGTACGACAGCGTTATGGACGCTCTGTTGACGTTGTTCAAACATGGGCACAACTCACTCTTCAAAATACACAAGCTGAGGCACGTGGCTTCGACGGATTTCGTGCTATAGGTGTCAATTCTGTCTTTTGCTCCAGTCCGCTGGCTGTGGGTTTGCTGAGGAGCGGTGGCATTCCAATAGGTTTAACAGGCGATTGGCACCCTGCGCCAAAAGCCTTGAGGGCGGCTGCGGCTGAAGCTGCTGAATGGGTGGAGAAACATGGAAATGGAGACAATTTTGCATCGATTGCGCTGCAGTATGCCGTTATGAAGGCGCGGCAGAACAGCACTCCTTCTTTCGCCGTGTCTACCATAACAGGCATCAGCACTATGTCTGACTTAGAGCAGAACGTCGCTGCTGCCAAAAAGATATTGAGCAAGGCTTCCAACGATGAGAGGGCTTCTGAAAGTCTGCGAAGCTATGTTAAGCTAAGTCCGGAGGTAGTGGAGAGCCGTACACCAGTGTTTGATAGGGTTCGTTCAATCCTTGGAGAATGGGTAGACTACGACTTCTCTGGTCGAAAGGCTAACGACAACGGCCGCTCGAATGACTCCAATGGTACGAAACCAGATGATGGTCAAGTGGGCGGCGTTGTAGAGAAGGATAGCTACGCACAACCTATCAAAGTTCAGGCGGCATAATAAAACAAACTTAGGAGGAGACCTACGTTCGCGAATCAGCATATTAATTAAAGACTGGCGACTTGAACCTCCGTATACATAGTGTCTCTCATAAGACCTCAAGGTTAACAAGGCTGCCTTACGCATACCTAGCTTATGCCTTTGTTGATGTTTCTGCACATAGGCACGTAATCAAGTACAACTTAGCAACTTTCTGCTTGTCGGCGGCCATGGTATTAGTTTCTTCATCCAGAATGGACAGAAATTAGCTCCGGAAAAGGTCTCAAGTCGGTCCTAGTCACTTATAACAATGCTGTGTAAAGACCCTAATACAGGACATTGGTAATTCACTGTAGAGTTCGGCCATAATATCCGTAATCGTAGAAAATTAGGCCAGGTCTCTCATACGAATGGTGATCCATCATGACCTAGATATGTAGCCCTACGTCATTTCCTATAAGTGACACCTACAATGCAAGACCTGTAGATCCATTGTTCCACCTATATAACGACAGCGCTCTGCGGCGTGCTTTGCTTTCCTCAACATTGGAAGTACCAGGGCTCCGCACGCTATACAATGTTGAGCGGAGGACTTTGCGGAAGCGTTTCTGTCCAAGTTGTGACCAAATCAGCACTTCTTCAGAGATTCAAGTCGGGAGCATCTGTTGGCAAACACACTTGGTAACAAGGCAGAAGGGCAATAGACTAAGTAAAGTAGCAAAGACACTTACCTGGAACTCTGTGCTGAGCGTAACAACACACACCTCGTGCGCTCGTATAATAATCTCGCATGCCTTCTCCACAGACTCATTGAGACCTAGCTGAGGCATTCGGTCTGCGAACAACAACAGAATGAAACTGCCGTGCAGGAGATAAATGCCGAACATGTAGGGCATGAAAGAAAGCTCTGGGTCGCAGGCCAAGATACGCGACATTGCGTCTGACGCGGCGATGGCGTGTGAAGCGCATTTCATGAAACCTACGGAAGGAATCCAGCCGTCTTTGTTGTCCAGCATCGAGACGGCGTCCCATTTCCCATGTAACAGGACGTGAAGAACGTGTAAGATGAAAGTGCTATATGCAGTGACGAGTTGTGCCTGTGCGTGTTGGCGATGAGATGGTGCTTGGCGATCGTGATACGTGGTGTTGACGCGGTGGTGGCTGTTGTGATTATGGTCGGGAACGTTGTTCGTAGGGAGGAAGGTCTCGTCGTATTGGGAGGATATAACCGAGTTGGGAGTACGGACTTGACTGGCCGGGATTGCCGCACTATCGAGAGCGTCGACTTGGTACAGGCTAGCCAGGTCAGCAATGCTCTGTGCACACTCCTCCATGACCTGTTCAATCATGTTTGTGGCTGGGTCATCCTCATCTTGGTCATCGTGTTGTTGGTTTCCCTCGATGTCACCACTCCTACTGTTTCTTGGTCGCCGCATATTGCCAAAGCGCGGATGGCTTTTCTGACGATGAAGCTGAATAACATCTCCCAGGATTGTCATGAGAGGTAGAAAGTACTCAAAGAAACCAGTTCCTATAACTCTCGTTGGGGCACCAAACATTCTTCCTCCAGATCGCTGCTGTTGTTGCGACTCATCAACTCTAGTGCTGTCGCTTGCGGCTGCAGGATGCTCTAGGAGTGACAACGACTCCCAAGCCTGATCTGATAAAGGCGCGTATAATTGACATTCATCGTCAAGGATACGCAGAGGTGCATTGTAGGAGAGGGCCAAATGTCGATCGAGGCAAAAGATCAACCAAAACACTCGTCGACGCTCTTCTTGAATCTCCGGTATTGTCAATCCCGTCCGTGCAGCCTCACAAGGTCTGCACCCACATGGAGAGTTTGCGCTACCTCCTGTACATATTATTGCTTCCGCTGCCGATGGGTTGTCTTCAGAGGTGTCTTCTCGGTTGAGACCCATATCATTAGACAAACGCAATGCTTTGTTCCACCATCTATGGCAATCTGTTTTGAAATCTCCACCCGAAACCACAATGGTAACGAGAACGAACATCAGAACGTCGTCTACCAGGGGTACAGGTGGGAATTCTGCAGTGGAAAGAGATTGATGCTCGTACTGGTGTAAGTTTGTCCGATATAAGCCGCTAGATGTAGTAGTAGCCGAGGTGGGAAGCTTGAAGTCTTTCACAAGAGTGCCGTCTGATCACTCAACCTTTAGTAACAACCAAGTAACAATAGCGGATGCCTTACCAGTTGTTCTGCTCCAGAGATCATAATCTCTATCTTGTATGAGAACCATCATCAAACTTCTCAACTCCTCACAAACTCGTGACTTTTGCCCAGGCAGAAGAAACAATGAGCTCTCGGCTGTCTGTGCGCTGACCCAGAGCATTGTGACTAATAATGCTGGAGTACATTTCCGTGGATTAACGGCTCGAAGAAGAGACTCTTTTCTCACAACGTGGGCCAGGACATATGGCGACGAACATCGGAACAAAGATCCACCAGGCTCTACAAAGTAAAGCTCAAACAGTTCGCACATGAGTTCAGCGTCAATGATGCCCTGTAGCATGGGGACAATGGGTTCGAGACATTTGTAACGGCATCCTTTTGGGATATTGGTGGTTGGACATTGTGCTGCTGTCTGTGATGTTGTGGTTGTAGGCCAAAGAGCTCTCTCCTGGGCATGGTTATGGCCGTGTGCGGATGATAGGGATAGACGCGGATCCTGTGGTGCTGTAGTGACATTAGAAATAGGTGCTATCGTAGGTTCGAAGTCTGGTAGAGTATGAGAAGCAGCCTGGCTCCCACTCACGTGGTATGCGTGTCTGGATGATGATGTCGTTGCCGTGCCTGCCAGTAGTTGTGGTGGCGTCGCATGAGTACGTGATGAGAAAGAGTTCGGGTTGTCATTAATCCGACCAGTAGTAGCTTGAGGCACACGAGAAGGATATAAAGGACTAGCAACCTCATCTGCATCTGTGATGCTTTGAGTAGCGGCTATTGCGTCGTAGTTTATGATCTGCTGTGATGTCCCTGGCAAATTCCCATCTGTCTGTAGGTGCAACTGCTCCTCCTGATGCTGTCGTTGAGGCGGTTGTGGATGCGGTGTGCTTTGCTCCAGTTCACAATCAGCTTCAGAGGAATCGCCATTGCCCTCCTGGGTGTCATTGTCAATTCGCTGTGGTCGAATAGCCCGGGAACTCGATGGTAGGTGTGTTGCTTTCCGAGAGTTCGGCTTGCGACCACGTTTGCCAACACTTCGGGCATAGTGGCAGCTCTGGTTATATTCTGCGAAAGCGTTTGTTAACAATAGTGCTTAGGAATAACAGTCATATATCGGAACATTGGCTATTACTCCACTACTAATAGTCTCCACAATCGAGTAGATAAATAAAGGAATAGTTTACCTTCACAACGACGACTACATGATGCAAAACATTATAATGTCAGCGTGTTCCACTTCTCCTGGCGATTGATTGACTCGTGTCTCACTACCCCAGAAACTTACCACGGTTGATTTCCATCGCAACGTACCCTTAAAGAGCTACATCTGTCGCAAGCACGCCTTGTTCTCTTGCGACTACTGGATGGTGGAACGGCCCTTGGTCCTGGAGATCCATTGTCCCCACCGGAATGAGAATGCCCTCTATTGTGTCGTGTATCCATTGTCAGTCGGATCTTTGCGAGATCGTGCATACACTCGCGTCGTTGTCGTGCAAATAGGATAATTCACTGCGTGGAGCTCCGCATGAGTGAGCGGGGCTGGGTAAATGTCAAATAGCCGTGGGGTAATTGCAAAATTCCCGTGACAGATCAACCTTGGCATGCCAGGGAGACAACTGGGGATAAGCCCAGCCAAAGGGAGAAGAGGATTCAAAACCTGGCAACTCAAGGAAACTAGGCCAATCATTGATGACCTTGGCAAGTAGAAGGCCGATAAGATAATGATAAGACGAGGAGAAGAAACTCGGGTCTTTGCATCGGGACTAGTTTTGGCTTCTGAGCCAGTTGTTGTGAAGATGCCATGATAATCGCCCGGCGGGTAAAGGTAATTTACCGTTACTTGCGGATCCCGCTGACTCATTATCCTACCAGCCAATCGGCATTTCTGAGTCGAAGAGTTGCTCGCTAGACGACCACGTGACTCTACTATAAGTTGGGGCTGACTGGCAGCACTCGGGCCGAGAGGCAAAACAAGTTAGTGCATCGGCGACAGATCTTCCGGGTCCGATGCCATGAAGCTGTGGAAGACATCTGAGAATCTGATTGGCCCCGCCCCCTGCCCCCCCAACCAGCAATTCTGCTTTTCACTTGTGCCCTCGAGTCTCAGTGACTGGCCTCTTGTCTCAGTCTGGTCACGGATTAGGTATTGTTTTGTGATGGCGGAACATATGTATACTTCGCAAACCGCGGAATAAATAGGAGGAAATGTTACAGCAAGACGCAAAAATAAATTGAGAGAGCAGTGAGGAAATGGCGCACACCAATCAGTTTTACACTAATAAGAGCCCTTGGCGGGCATTCCTGTCGTCGATCCTCATCCCTGCTGTTTCAGACCCGTATTTCTGCCGCGCTGGCACATGCAGACTCCTACCCTACAGGGTTTACTCGTGACACGGCAAAACAGCTGCAACTAGCAACTAAAGTGATCTGAAGATCAGATACAATGGTAGAACCAGAAAGGCTCTCTATCAGCCTAGTGTATAGAGATTTTCCATTCGGTGGCTAATAAACCACGCAATTTTTGTCCCGTTGTGCGGGCGACGTGTACATTGTCTTAAATTTTTTTTCAGTTGGCGCCACGGAGATCAACGCGGAAGATCTATGCAAGGTCCCATCTACCATTGACAAGGTTTCACCCGTCGCAACATCCCTTGGCGCCCGTTGTTTCATTCATGGACTCGAAACTGGTTCATGGAATTGTTGAGCCATGAAATGCAAACTTCTGAAAGATACCAGCATGATGATCATGATGCAACTACGTCATTAGGCACTCAACAACGCCGGAGCACGGCATCACGATTATCCGATACTGGAATCAGACCCGTAATATTAAACTTGTTGGCGCGCATCCATAACGTCATTCTTCATCAGTGAAAATGACATCAGCAACAAAATTGCTGCTGGTTGCGTTCGTGTGCCTCCTCTTTGTAGGGCGCGCCTCAGCCTTTGGAGCGGGAGAAGTGGCTGGCACTAGCGAATTCAACGGCTATGTGTGGCGGCACGGCGACATCGTCGAGGCCCTTCGATACCTCCCGGCCAGTTTCGTCACGCACTATCGCTTCTCGACACTCGAACGACGACAAATCTATTTTGGCAACTGGCTGCGCGACTTTTCCCAAATCATCGACACCACAGGTCTCGACAATGTTCCCGAACCGGTACTTCGGGCCATCGTGAGCATCATGGGCTTTCTCGAGTTTGGCTTCGCGACCGACGAGTTTGAGGTGACGCGTGAGAGGCTGGGATGTTACACTCATGTGGAGCACATTGACAATCCCAAGGGCTATCCAGATAACGCCAAGGAGATCGATGAGAGGTTGAGAGGGCCTTTGGATCCCCGGGAGCTGGAGTTCGATCCAAAGACAGGCATGAAAAACTACATTGCCAACTCAGGCAAGGGCTGGGACACGTCTGCCGATTACGTCACGAGACAACTACGCGACTGCATCAGACTTGGACGCGAAAAGGATTCAAAGTCCAAGAAAGAGGCCTTGATCCACCTCGGAGCTGCGCTACACACACTCGAAGACTTTTCCGCCCACAGCAACTTCACTGAACTTTGTCTGCATGAGCTTGGCGAGTCCGAGGTTTTTGCATTTGTTGGTGACGCATGCCGCGTCAAGACACCAGGATGGAGAGGCCGGATGGTCTCGCCCATTGTTACCGGTACATTTGGAATGCTGGACATTTTCCACAGTCTCCTGGGTGAGGCTGATGACATGGCCGTGCTCCAGTGCAAAGGGTCACTACAGAATCTGGAAAATGTATGAGAACACGTCCATTTCTTGGACATATGCTTACCTATCATAGGAGTTGAATATCGGAGAAATCGCATTTCAGCATCTATTCGACTTGCTCAAAGCTGCCATTCAAGCATTGAGCAAACTGGCGTCAAACGTCACGATCAACGACCCTATTCTTCAACAGCTAGAAACTGTCGGAGTGCTTTTCCAGAAGGCCGAGGAATCTTCCAAGGAAGGCAAGGCTAGTACAGCTGCTGAGAGTAGCCTCGACGCCAATCTACTCTGGCAGACCATTGAGCCAATATTTTACCTTCACGATCGCATCAAGAAATGGATCCAAGAGCGGACCGAGCAAAACGACGCTGAACCGCTCTCAGAAGAGTCAAGCACACAACTGGGCAAGTACACCGACCAACTCGTCTTCAAGTACCTCTCCCTCATGATTGAGAGTTCTATCATGCAGTTGCGCAACGCTTTGAAAGCGGCTAAAGAACGTGTCGATGCGGAAGCTGCAAAGTCTACCTCGGCTGAGGTATATCTAGATGGCGATGGGTCCGACCCTAGTCACTCAGATATTTCCAAAGACCACTTTAGCAACGTTCTCAATCAGCCAGCTGGCCTCGTGTCGACAGTCACCACTAACTGGACTACACAACAAGTTGTCAAATGCTGGGACGACCCTTTCAGAGATGAAGAACAAGATATTCGTCAGATTTTGACAATTTTGCATCATCCTGCTTTCCCTGGTCGCCACAAGACGCCAATCCAAAAGTACATGTTCAACGCCGTGGAGGAGTGGTGGCATCACAACACCCCCAAAGAAAAGGACACCATCCGCGGGATGCTTACAAAAGAGAGCGTTAGAAGCCGTCAACACGAGAATCATACACTGACGTTGAAGGACCTAGAGGGGAAGAAGAAAGGCGTTGCTGTGTTTCCTGGCTCGAGGCCTAAGCTTAGACAGAGGAAAGCGAAGCCGTCCCCGCTGGCGAGTGTTGCGGGTGTAGTTAAAAGTGACGCAAAGTGGATGTTTGGCGCTGTCAAGAGAGGTGCAAGGGATCCTGTTGCGGCCGTTTCTTTCCTTGCGAATGGCTTGCAAATACTCATTGTTCAGATCATTTTGGTCGTGCTTGGCGTTTTTAGCAGGTTTATTAAATCGTGGACAGCATGAGGCATCAGATTACGAAACTCTTAGATGGACGCAAGCTAGCATAGACTTAATGTTTAAAAAGCTTTCTGGTTCCCGTCCAGGCGTGGGACTGCATGGTATATTGGCCCAACCTCTTGTATAGGAACATATGCCTGTGATTGTTATGTTATACGCGCGTTTTCTGTCCAGTTGTCCCAGCGGGCACCGATGACAGGACATCAACGATACTTTGTGGTACATCAAACTACTTCAATAGCTTTTTGTGTTATGAATTTATTGGAAACGAGGAGCCATTCTCAGACGCCATCGGGCCTGAGGTCTTGCAGTTCGCTCTATGATATCTATCTCTGAACCATATCCACACATCCTATTTGCCTACGGTTTATCTTCCTCACTAGGGCCAAACAGACCCTCTTGAAGTATAATTCGAGACTTGGCAGTTTCCTTCGTAACGATACTCTCTCGCGTCTGCCTAAGGTTGACAGAACCCCATCGCAGCAAATCACCGAATGTACCAGGCTCGCTGTCTTTACCGTCATTCTCATCCCAAATCGACCCCAGATGCGGAGTGTGTGTCAGGCCCTTTCCATGTGTAACCTTTTGCCAGCTGGAACTACTCAAGAGGTTCCAAACCAACTTGTGAGCCTGCTTGAAATCTTCAGACTCAGGATCGCTGTCGAGTCGTAGACTAAACAAGTCGTATAGTCGTTGTCCGGAAGCGAAACCGACAATATCCTCAGCAAGCCAGTTCTCGGTCCGTGGATCAATACCGAGAATCTTCTCTTGCCAGTATTTAGATCCATTGAAGCCATCACCCGTGTCCTCAAGCATTGTCAATCGTCGCCAGCACATAACCTGTGAAATGTACTCAAGGAGTGACTGTGGGTCAATCTTGAAATCCCAAGCCCAGCCCTCGGCCTCGCTGAAGTCGATATCTTTGACGAAAGCGAGGGCTGGGCTTGCACTCATCCCGAGGTAGTTGTTGCGGATTCCCCAGAGATGAAGGAATATTTTGTGCCTTGACCTGTCAGTAGATGCAAGAGACGGAGGTGTGAAGGCTTACCATCTTAGAATAAATGGATCGCCTTTGCGCGAGGCGGTGAAGTGGTTGGCAATGGTCTGACCGTACATAACTGGTACGGCTACTTCGTAGGGAGAGTTGGGATCTGCGATCTGGTTCCAGCAGACACGGTCCAGATCTCGCGAGAGAATACAGCCAACGTCAATAGCAATTCCACCATGTCCAAACAATAGAGAACCTCTCAAGAAGTCCATGGAGTGTGGCCCGACATACGGTCCGTCCATAGTACCCTCGACAAATGCTTCTGGAAGCAGATCCTCGCTGGCAAACTTCAATGCGTGGTTCGGCGAACCAGGCACCGTGTCAAGCACACGGACTGTCCACGATAGACCACAGATACGCACCCAGTCAGCGACATTGCGTTGACACCAACCAGGCATATCCATAAGGCCAGAGTGCCAGAAGGCCCAGATATTTTTCTCTGAAGAGACAGGGACATATGTATTAAGTGAAGCAAGGATGTCTTCAGTGGAACGGGTATCTGGATTCTCAACTCTTTCGAGCTTAGAGGCGAACTCATCGGGGATAGAATAAGGCGCCATAATGTAGACAGAGGTCAGTGCAGAGAAGTGGTGATTTTTTCAGTCTCGATATTCGGATCCTTCTTCAGTTCTTTATACTTACTTTAGCCACCCACTTTTTGTTTACTGAGAGGCTTGGGTAGGCGTAGATGCGAACGGTGAGATCAGCACTAGCCCAGAAATGGACATTTACTCGTCTCTACGTACTCTCGGATGATTCGTAATATTTGGCTATTATAGTGTTTGGAAATGGACTGGGATATACCGTGAAGACTCGATAAGTTTAATGCGCTCTATGGATCCATTAATCGCCATTACTTGCTAAGAGCCTGTTCTCAGCGTAGGTGTTAGATCCTTCCGCTTAACTACGCCAATCATTGATGCCGCATTACGGAAGAGGGGTTCATAGGAGCCTATCGAATCTCGCCAGTCTGCGTGGTATCATGAATGGTCGATTATTATTTTTTGCAAAACTATCCAGAAAGGACCTCCCCCCAATCCTCCTCAAACATCCACCTTAACATTACGAAGCCTTTCCTATTGGAAATCATCTAACGACTGGAAGCCTTGATGATCTTCTACACTAGCCCCCAAAATGGTATGAAACAATGATGGCACATCCGTATCCTCTCTCCTTGCTAGCGTGCAATCCCTACCAGCCCGCAGAATGCTACCCAGGTTCAGCGCTATAAGCCCTTTTGACTTGCTATAATCGTCAGACTCCTCCCTTGCCAAATTTAGAATCGTCTGTCCCATCTCTCCCCCAGGACTTTGTGAATAAAGGGGCCATAACAAATGAGAGTACGGACGATTGTTTCATAGATCTTTATCCTGGATGTCGGAAGAGGTCGAGCTTTTGCTTTAGAGAATAGGTATGATAATTGATAAGACTGGTTAGGATCTACCCTGGCCTTTAGCAAGTCTTGGATGAGATGAGCATTCGAAAACTCGACAGCCAGTCCAAGAGGTGTCATGCTGTTCACTGAGAAAATATTGGCATCGAACCCCGTCTCACAAAGCCAATCTAAGTTCGGTTATGTGCTTGTTTTGGCGTTGGGTTGTCGAAAAGATTTAACGCCAAGACTGGGTAACCTGAAGCTTCATCCTTATCGTGAAGTCGACAATTGATCCTGATCTGACAGAAATGACTCACAGACGACGAAATAACGGTAAATTGCGGTGGGATACGCAGCTGGACAGGTGAATTGCTATATATGCTAGGACTCCCGCTTAATATTGACTTCTCTCCTGCCAGCCCCTTCCGGTGGCTTTTGAAGGCCAAGTTTAACATCAAAGGCGGATATATGCCCTTTCTAAGCCCGGTTTCTTTTTAATTTGTGACTATAGGTGTCAACACAGTGCCCACAGATACTCAACCCATTAACTAATGGAAAAACTCGATGTCGTATATCTTCCTTGTCCATCCCCTTCTTCCGCCCTGAAACCTCACCAGGTTGTTATTTTCCATCACCAAAATCAATGGAGGGCACCCTCAGCAACGTGATCGTTGTTGGGCTTAGTGTTGAGCTAGCCTGATACCAGCTCACAGAGCTACCAACATAGCTGTTGCAACAGCGCCGCCAAATTTGGCCGTTTGGCTACCTGTGACAATAGGCCCAGCATTCTCGGTATCAGTTTCGTCGGCTTGACGAGATTCGCTGGACGTACCGCCCTGAGTGACACTAGTAGTCTTTGCGGCCCCCGTAGAATCAGAATCTGTCGGCTCGGCTGTGTTGGTAGCCGGCGAATCGCTTTCTTCGTAAGTCAAACCAGATGCCTCAGCCATGACGGACTTGGAGGCGGCAGCAACGAGTGACGTGTACTTTTTATCATTTAGTATTACTTGTACCATCGGAACTGTGATAAATGGGTATCACCCACGTCGCTTTCGGTAATGTCGATTGCTGTAGAGCAATCGTTATCGTTCTTGTTTAAGTCGAAGATATTCTGAACACAACAGAATCCAGATTTTTCGCCGTCATCATTAGTTGTCTTGGCCGTGCCTGGATTTTATATTAGCTGCAGGCTTATAAATTAACCCGTGCATCATCATATACCAAAGCAGCCAATAGCTTCATCACCTGAACCATCTATGCCCCAGTTATCTGGACATTTGCCACTCTGATGAGATGTAATCAGCTCTCGTGTCACCAAAAGGTGTGTATGATTAAGTCGAATTATCGTCTACATACGTCGCGAACATTGAGCTCAAAGTTGTTGGCCCAGGCTGCACCAGTTGGACAAGGAAAATAGGAACAGTTCGGAAAGTCATTTTGGAGCCTTGGAAGAGATTGGAAGAAACGTTGAAGGATGGGTAAGAATTGACCGAAAACCTCTATAAATCAGTTTAATCACATATTAAATCCGGTGTTTATAGTGATCCCCCGCGGCCCTAGGTCCACTGAGGGCAGAGAGCAACGCTCTGTTGGTCGTTACGGTCCATCAAAATGAGGCGGTTGAAACTCCTCGGCCCGCCCCCAAGTGGGTAGACTGACGTGAGATTGTTGAACAGATCGACAGATATCCACATGGAGGTCCTTGTGCTTCGGACTCTGGCTGAATGATACATAGCCATCGGCCAGATAGGTCTGGGATTTGAAAGGATTGATGTGCGCTTAGCTCAATTACAGGTCGGCCAAAGTATGAAAGCGGGGCGGTTACTGAATGATAAGGGATCCTTCGCTGCTATAAGCAAGTATCTTTATCTTCAAGACTTGGCTGCATCTAATCAGAGGCAGCCAAGATTCCTTCGTGTGATATACCTCAGGCGCCACTATGACCTGGCAGTATCATGCCACCTAGGACTCAAGCCGCCTCAGAAAATGAGCGCCTTGGCAATATGTTGTTTTCTGGGAATCCTCAACCAGATACTAGACTTGACAGTAGATGGCCGTTGACCAATCAAAGGTGAGGCATCAAGCTCTGGGGCGTGTTGTTTCGACATCGAAATGCGCTCGGGCCTTGAGAGCTAAGGACCAGTGGCAGATCGAACTAAATGCTACCAAAGTGAGCCATTCCCTTTATTAATCCTAAGTTCCAATGTTTGTTAAACTCTCGGTTACCGCCTAACACCAGGTTACTCTCGGTAATATGCCAAGAGTAAAAGCCAAGAAGAACCTATCTGGTTGAAGACTGATATTTCGGGCTTTTGTTGACACCAGAGATTAGAACTCGTCATGCTCTTAGAGTTGCGACAGGACAATATCTTGGAGCAATCCAAATTACACTTCTACTCAGCTTCTAGACAGCCTGTACTCGATCCAGCCCTCGACATAACCACCTGGATCATTACAAAACGTCGGCATGGTTTAAGTGTAGAGACGGTCAGAGGAAAAATGCAAAAGGTGTTTTGGACACGTAACTCCCAAGGCTCGATTAAGCTAACCATAAGCTCAAGATAAAGTGAGTAGCGAACCAAAGATATACTCAGTTCTGCGCCATGCACAACAACACCAGCTGTAGCAGCTGTCGTGGAGACCAATCAAAGCCTGGAGATTCTGTGGATTTCTCCGCTAAATGCATATTGCCAGAAGCGGGCGACCAGGTGTACGCCTGGTGTAAAACTCGGGAGACTCGCAGAAGCTAGCCGAATGGGGTTAGCGCAGAGAAGCCAAATTCTTGTCACCCTGTAAGTGGCTGTAACTACAGCGATTGAGCACTAAAAGTGCGCCACGGCGATAAGACAACCATCTCGGTTCAACCGCAACCGCAACAGTTTATGCACTTCAAGGCTTGATTACCTGAGAGTTCGGTGGTTTCTGCCGTCAGTGGTGCTCGCTGCTTGGAGATTTAGCTATCTGTGAATGGTATTCATTGATCTGGGCTCATTTCAGTCCGTATGCCAACCATGGTCTACCTGAGCATAATGCCATGCTTAGAAAAAAGAAAGATCTCTTTCAGTAACAAAATTGCAATTGTACTTGCTACTTACATGTTTCCCTCCTCACGTAAACAACTACTGTACCTTGGCTGCCTTGAGCCAGACCATACCTATCCTTCCAACAGATCACCAAAGGAGCCCTTGTACCCATTCTGCTCCAAATACGCCCGGAACTGAGCATCCTCACTCTCAAGGTCTTTGTCCTTGTCGGGGATCAAGAACCATGCAACAAGTCCACCAACTGCGGCAAAAGCAGCTCCGATAAGAAACACCGCTTGGATACCTTTTTGTTCATCGGAAAATGAGTCTTGAATCGGCGTGAAAACTTGTGTCCCAATCGCTGCACCCGCCTTACCCATTGCCGCTGCAAAGCCTAGAAAATGTCCACGTAGAGGTGTAGGGAAAGATTCGGCGGCACATAGAAAAGTTGCGACCTGTCCTTGTTAACAACGCCGTACAATTCTGCTGGAGATATGTTGAATACTCACACCAGGACCCATTTCGCCGAGCGAGTTAAAGATACCATACAGGACGATAAATAGAGGGAACACGGATTGAATAGAATGAAGAGCGCCTCCGGTGATAAAGCCCAGAATCGTCCACCCGAAGAATCCAAGAGTCATTGTCTGTCTGCGGCCAATACGGTCCATGAGCAGTCCGCCGATGATACAGCCCGGAAGATAAAAGCAGTTCACGACTGTGCCGAATCCTATGTTCTGCTGAAGCGTGTTGTCAGGGTTTAAGGTCGCAATAATCGTCGAGCTAAAGATGCCGAAGGGGTAGGTCTACGGTTTACATATCAGCAACGGTCCCCAAAAGGATTCGCTTATGTGCATTCCTGCTCAAAGCTGTCCTGCGTACTCACCACAAAGTCGTAAAAGAACCAAGCCAGGGATGTTCCCAGCATAGGCTTCCAGTACCGTTTGATCACGAGCATATACGGGATATCATTCTTGATCGCATGTTTCCGATACTGGGTCGAGTTGAACCGGCGAAGTCGGAAGAATAAAAGTGCTACCGGCAAGACAAACCCAATACCAAAGTTGATGCGCCACACGCCATTGTTGACATGTTGGTCATAGGCTGCAAGTACGATCAATGCCACGATACCGGCAATCACGAAGCCAAAATCGATGGAAAAGTCTGTCGCCGCTGCGACCAAGAGTCCACGTCGGCGTCGGACATATGCTGTTTCGTCTGAGGCTTCAGTACTACCTGTACCACACGTGGGATATTCGCCTGTATTTCAAATATTAGTTCAAAGCATCTATCCAAAGGTTGTTCAATAGAGATTACTCACCACCAGCACCAAAACCCGCAACGCCCCTACCAACGATCATCATCCAAAACATGCCAAGCTCAGTCTGTCCATGCGCAGCTGTTGCAAGTATGATACCGAGTACAAGGAACAATGTTGCGAATACGATCCCGGTCCGTCGGCCAAGTCTGTCAATAGAATAACCAAAGAATAGCATGCCCAGAACCTCGCCGATTAGGAAAGCGTTAGAAAGTCGTGTTTTGATCATACTAGAAAAGCTGTTCGGGTACAACTTGGCGAAGATAGGATTCATGTAGCCAATAATCTGGGCATTATATCCATCTGAGAACAGCGCAAGCCCGCTGATCAAGACTGTAGCAATGGCTGACCTGCGAGGAACCTGAACTTGTGCAGTATCAGAAATAGCGGTTGGTTTGGGCGATCCGTCGACTTGATGGCTGGCTGTTGCCGGCAATTCTTTGGTAACCTCGGTATCCATTGTGCGAATCTTGAGATTATGAGTATTGAATATGGTTTTGATGAGGCAGCATATGGCTTCGAAGTCAGGGAGTGTCTTTGGCCTTAAATAGGCGAAGATCAAGCAGCTACTCCCTTAAGCCAACCAAGCTCTACCAGGAGTCCTGGTACATCTTCTCAATGGATACTAGGACCAATCGCCAAAGTAACTCGCCTGGAGTATAAACACAAACACTGCGAATTGTGCCTTGAGGATTGGCCATGATTGGGTGTTTCGGTTGGATTTGCTGTGTTTGCGGGAGAGAAAGCTCCAAGTAACTGCACGTGGCTATGCTTGATGCCGTGGTTGGACATGAACACTCTTAATATCGTCAAACTTATGGATGCACGGCTTTACTTCTACCATCTTGTGTGTCTCCATCTTTCTTCAACCCGGGCTCCCTTCCCAACTACTGCAATTCCCGCATGATCGACTGCTTAAGTTTTCGACATGATTGCTGTTGGCCTGTCTTTGGAGTGGGTCATTTTAGTTAGCCAATGCACACCCAAGCGTAAGTTTCGGCTAGTCGGCATACCACAGTCTCATTCCGCTACACTCGACTAGAGATAGCCGACGGAGACTGGTATCTTATCTCTTGCCGAGTGACGAGGAGACGCGAACCGCGAGATATGTCCACAGCACAAGATATTCACCGTACCCCAGTGGCATGTTGTTCGGTTCCATTGAAGCTTTTGGAAAGGTCATTCATTACCAGCATAAATAACAAGAGTCTTGCACGAATTTTCTAGCGCCCAGCAGCGTCCGTCTTTCTTTATAAGTCGTCGTGCAAGCTTCTCATTTATCACCATCAAACTCATTCAGAGGTTTCTTGTCAACATGATCAACGACGATCAAATCGCATTCTTCAAGAAGAATGGCTACCTCGTCATTCGCGACCTACTGCTTCCTGAACAAGTCAAAGATTTGCAGAACTGGGCCGAGGAAGTTCGCAACTGGAAGCCAACTGAAGCATCTGAGTTTATGCCGTATGAGGTGCGCAGCGCAACCATGACAATATTAGACTCTAACAGCCCAAACTGACATCGGTATAGGAGGTCAACGACAAGGGCAAGATTGTTCTTTGCCGTACGGAGAACTTCGCCGACTGCCACAGAGGATTTAGCAGTCTGTTGCGAAGTCCGAAGTTATTTGGTCTTCTGAACGACCTTGCGGAAGAGCCTATGCTCTTGTTTAAGGAAAAGATTAACTACAAACTCGCTGGAAGTGGTAAGGGCACCCATACTGTTCTCCCCAGGCTATACAGGGCTAACGGCCTAATAGGTGGCTTCGCACCTCACATTGATTCTGTGGCTTATACACACATCAAAGATGTGAAGCACCTGACAATTCTACTCAGTGTGGATCCTTCTAATCTTCGGAATGGAGGACTAGAGGTTGTTGACGGAAGCCATGAGATGCACGTTCCGATCAACAAGGCCACCAATTGCATTGAGGCTAGTTGGGTTGACTCTCAACCTTGGACTCCCGTTGAACTAGAAGCTGGTAAGTGATTATCCACCATCGAAATACGACTTTCACTAACTCATGTACCTTCACATAGGCCAGCTTCTAATCTTCACTTCCTATCTGGCGCATCGTAGCGGTGCCAACAAAAGTAGTTCAGATCGAAAGGCCATCTATGCGACCTATAACCGTGCCTGCGAGGGGGATTTGCGCAAAGGCTACTATGAACATAGGAAGCAAGAGTGGCCAGCAACCCACATGCGCAAGGCAGGAAAATCGTATGAGGCGGGAGCTTTAACCTACGGTTTCGGGTCTCCAATGCTGAGCGTGGATGCTGGGAAGCAGGTTACATTCTAGAACCATACTTGTTCATGTACATAGGATCTTATTTCATTTATCCCAGTTCTGTCTCAGAAAATAATGTTTCCTTTCCACCTTCCCTCACGCATCTCGAAATTTACACAACTAAGGTTTTATTACACTCTGAAGCATACACTCTGGACAATCCCTTTAGACTCTCCATGTCAATATGATTTTATATTTCCAAGTATTTCTACTTTGACAACACGTGGAGGTGATGACCACTGAGTCAAAAGACGGGTCTGCCTGTGTCACCGGAAATAACTCATGGCTGAACAGCTGGCCTATGAGTGATTTACCCCACTGCAAGCGACAAACGACGAGCGACGAGCGACGCGATGATCAACAAGCGATAGCCGATCGACCTGCATACGACTAGTGCATGGAAGGTTCCCGTGTCAGCATATAACTGTGGAAGCTGATTCGTAGGACGTTGGTGTTGCGCTCCAATGGAGGACGGAATGATTACCTGACAAGTGCGTGCAGTAGGCAAACCTAAATCGAGATACGTGCGTGGGCTTGGATTGACAAACTCTGTAGTCTATGCACATGTATAACACAACCACGTCTCTAAATTGTCTTTAAAACAATCACATACCCAACACGTCCATCAACTTTGTTACTTATCAGCTCCCCACCGCTTAACACAACCTTCAAGATCAGTAATGGCCATGGACCTCCCAACAATCCCAACGCCAGCTTCGGTGGCCGAATACATCATTTCAGTTCTCCGAGCCTCTGAAAACACACCATATATCGGAGAGCCTATTTCTCAACTTCAACATTCTCTCCAATGCGCTGCTCAAGCTGCCTCAACATCACCAGCAGTGGATGAAGCCACACAAATCGCCGCACTGCTACACGACATCGGGCAGTATGCACCGGCGAAGGACCTTCGCAAGTTGACAGGAGGAGAAGCCAAGAATCTAGGTGGAAAATCAACAGGTATGAACGTCGGGAGAGTCGGACACGAGACACTGGGAGGCCAGTTCCTTCTTGCACTAGGATTTTCTCAAAAAGTCGCAAGACTCGTCGAGTCACATGTCGCTGCCAAACGGTACTTGTGTGCAGTAGACAAAGATTACATGAACAAACTTTCTGATGCAAGCAAGAAGAGTCTTGCTTACCAGGGTGGTCCTATGACCGGCGATGAGAAAGAGTGGTTTGGTTCTGATAAGTGGTGCGATGAAATGTGTCAGTTGAGGAAGTGGGATGACGAAGCCAAGGTGGAAGGACTTGAGGTGAGGGATCTAGACAGCTGGAGGCCGGTATTGGAACGGCAGTTGGACGAAACTACACAAGCAGATAGAGTCTCATGAGAAGTGATGGAAAAGACATTGGCTACCTGGTTGTTTATTATCGGTCGGAAGATTTTAATCCAGTGTCTGGAGTTTTCGATTGGGTTTTTTTCTTTTCATTCAACGATACAATTCATTTCAGACGGTCAAACAATTGAGATATTGAATCTGAGTGAAACTTCTTTGTCATGGATTGAAACCTACCGGTCGTCCACCAGCTCATCGCAAGTGATACCTAGCGATCGATGCAAACCTCTGGGTTTGCATGAATCACATAGAGATTGACATTGTCAAGGAGGCAGCAAGTAGCAATATTGACTGGAACCCTCCATGTTCATTCTCAGCGCAATGACAATGGCTTGAAGTGTCGAGCCCACGTGTCTGTTTTCGAGTCGACATCCCGGCACAGCGGCACCTCTCGAATGGTGGAGAAGCTAAAGACGGAAGCTGTCGGCAATCATCGGTCGGCAAGAGATAAGATGCTCGGTTACAGATAAGGTCTCACTCCAATCGATAAGCCCCAGAGACATCTCCTCCTCCTCGAAGAACCTATCAATCACCCACGTGGTTGTACCCGATCGCTTGGGCTTCTATCTGGGCGCCTGGTTGTTCGTGTGGAGTTTTGACTAACTAAGCTCGTGTCATAATTGAAAACTGGGTTGCCGACGTTCTGGGGATTTCACTCGACATGAGTATCGCAGCGACATCTCGGCAAACAAGCGACCCGCGTTGACGCGTTGGGTCACACTGGTCAACCCTCACTGCGAAGCGACAAACATGCAGAGAACGAGTCATCAAGGATACCGAGGCCGGGTCCGAAGCGGTTGCCTCACCTGTCGGTCTCGGAAAGTCAAATGCGACGAAGCAAGGCCCGTGTGCAATAATTGCACGAGACTAAAACGTCATTGCGTGTACAAGCCTCGAAATACCGCACGGCTGACTGCGAGTAACGAAAGCTCGCCATCTGCTCATCTATCACACACCAACGGGGCGGCTCATTCACCCGGGACATATGATGCGTCTCAAGTTCTTCCAAGTCGCAACGACCATGGGTTACAAAGTGCAGTCAAAGAACCTGGAACTGAAAGGACTAATCAAACTCCCTTCCTGTACCAAGGTAGTACCAATGTAGATGTCACTGCTTGTTTGGCAAAGGCACTTGCAGACCGAGGTGTTGCTCCTGCAACCAGTGATGATGAGCAAGAGAACAATCACTCACCATTGGACTTGATATCGCGCGACATTGAATTAACTACGACAATCGATATACTCACGCTTCGTACCCAATCCCCATATATGACCGACTTATTCCTGGAAGCGGCTGAATGTCCAGGTATCACACCGTTCGACTGTGTCAACTGGGAACTGGCGAAGCTTCATTTCGTACATCTCGGGAAGTCTTGTACGGCAATTGCTTCATGCATTACAGCTATCTCGGTACTATATAATGGGCAACTCTACGGGCTCTCTCTATCCGGATCCCTGTCTCATTATCAATCATCCAGAAGAAGCGTTGAGGAACTCCTGAGAGATTCTAATAAAGACTTCGAACTGGTCTTGGTAGCTGTCTTTTTGATATCCATGTTCGAAATGATACACTCAGGTGATATCACGCCATATCTTAAAGAACCAGGCACATCTTTCATGACGAGGATACACATTTGGGCTCAGAATTCGTCGTCCCATTCGGCACTTGCTATACGTATCATCACTTGGCTCAAGATACTTCATTCGACTACTTGTCGAGGAGGTGCAATGGGTTTAATATCAGATGAGGTCGTCAGACGGTTTCCTGACTACAGCGAGCATTTGCCGAACGTCAACCCTCCCGATGACCCGGAATCGGATACCTCGAACCATTTGTACGAGATTCTTAGCGGTCCAGTCTTCAACTTCTACTTCCAACTTCAGATTCTATCCGGGGAGATTGCTAGACTTTCTCTCTACCATCGCTCACGCACGAAAGGTACGGACCAGCAGGAGGTGGTCGAGCGTATGGCCGATTTAAAGTCCCGGCTTCGTGCACTATGGGAAAGTCGTTGCGCTACTCAGCGTCAGTCGCCCAAGTATTTACGCTCTCAACTGGCTCCTAAAACAGCCAACATGATCATAAATCTCATCAGCATATGCGAAGCTGCATATTTAGCCGAGTTTGTTGACATAGGCCGGCAACTAGGTGACCCAGTGTCCAAGTCAACAGACTCAAGCGAGGCATTGCATAGAATCAGGGAAATAGTTGACAGTGATCGGGATGATGATGATGATACTTGTAACAAGGAGAGACGCATCAATCCTGCTTATCTACGTCCATTATTCTTATATGCGATTGAGGGTACGGACAGCGAGCAGAATCGATGGGCAGTGGAGAAGATCGCTCAAATCCAGAACCCTATCTACCGGGGCGAGTTCTTTTCTGTATTTGCCAAGGCTCTTTCAGAAGCACAAATACGGAACGATAGACGTGTTACATCGCGATATTTCTGTATCTGGTATTTCGGAGTTACACCACCATTCCTATAGATGCGTGACGATATTGGGTTCTTGGGTTATCAAGTTGTAAAAGAACTAACTCAGAATGAGAAGCTCAACCGCATCTCAGTAGTTCAAAGAATCAATGCCGGTTCTGTAAAGCTTCATAGTACAGGGCTCTAATCGTGATAGGAGATTATAACAAGCGCCCCAGTTGCTGAAGGGGGAAAGGTGACAAAGTCGATGTTGCAGTTGTGATGAGCTAAGACACAGGACCAGGCGTTGGTCCCCTCTGACGTGGTATTACGATCGATATGAGTAGCACTCCAAGTTCACATTTGCCCACCAATTTCAGGAATGGCGCGGTCAAAGTTAATTGCTTGTAAAGTTCTTAGGTTATGGATCAGCTACACGACTCCTGTCAGACTCCCTACATCCCTTTCTGACTGGAATGGACGGAAGCCTGTTGACTATCCCCTTCCAAATTGTGATACCCCTGACCACGTCTGTCTGAATCCCTTAGCTCTGAGACTATCACTTCCTTTGTTTGCCAGATTCCATCCAATGTGTTTCTGCGTCTTGACTTCATCATGTATGTATTGCTTTGATTGTCGGATGTAGTCGTGTGCCCGGCCGAGGTATGTGTTCCTTGCCCATATGAGCGGGCGCGCGATCGGGATTCGGATTTTGCCTGTCTTCGTTTGTTCCATAAGCCGTAGAGAGTGGGCGCATTGACGACAATGGCGGCGGTGAGAAGCTCGATGCTTGCCCACGTAGTTCGATTCACTTGACTGTCTTTATTCTCGGAATTAATAGGGAGTCGGGCGACAGTAATGGCAATGATAAAGACACCGAGGGTTAAGAGCGCGCAAAGTTGTGCTTTTCGCTGCCAAGCAGTTCTCAGCGAGACTATTAGTGGGATTGGGAGGACGAGGAGCATGGTATCGGTGACAATGTTGAGGACACCGACGACGACAAGCTGGAGTTGAGCCTTTGCGCAACTGCCTAGTCAGGGTCAGTTGATGTAAATAAGAATTCATGTCTGTAAAAACCACGTACCTGGATCAGGAACCACTTGCCAGTAGAGATGGAAAGGTTTGCATTCGCTAAACGTGGTTACTTGGCAAGCTATATAGGTTCCGGCAAAGACCACGAGATAGCAACGAATGACGAGATGCTCATATCTCAGATTTAGAAGTAATCTTCGGTAAAGGTCCATCAAAACCAATTTTTGTAACCAAAGACTGGCAAGCGTATGCGTTAGCATTTTTCCTCGAGACCATAATGGTAGATATGCCAATACCATCTACCAATATGCAGTCGACGTGTTGGAAGGTGTGATGTTATGAAATAGCTGGATACTCACTATGAATTATAGAAGACGCGATTTACAATCGACAGTTTGCTTCCGACTTCGCGTTGATATATCTCCTCGGCGGTAAATTCATGACTTTCTCGAATCGCCGGCGGAACATTGCTAGTACCCCACGTTAAAACGACATGAATGAGGCCGAGTCTTGTGATCGCACAGAAACAAGCTGCCATCGTCAAATAATCTCCAAGATTGTACGGCTGCTTTGCGACTTTTCTCCAAGTCAATCTCGCCCCCATGACGATGAGGGCGAAGCAGCTGAAGAGCCAGTGGATAAGTAAAGTCGGATCATCCATAACGACAATCGTTGGATCTTACAATCCAGTGTCGAAAGTGGGAGCAATAGAGATGCACAGAAGAACGAGGAGGAGTCGGTTGGAATAGGCAGTGGGCATCTCATGCTCATGTGGAAACTATTCCGCATAAACGTAATTTTTGTTGCTCAATTCCCGATTGAACTAGTGTAGAAACCCAAGGCGCGGAACTGAGGCTTTGTCTCGCCCTAGGGGCCGGGCATTCAATTACTTCGAGGACCTGTACCGTCTCTTCGGGAGCAGAGATTGACAGCAGTACTAACGTAGTAGGGATGTGATCTACAGTCAAGTACCGTGCTGGTTCAAAATGTGCGCACAAGCCGACCTCACTAAAAACGAAATCGGTGTTGATCGCTCAATTAGACAATGGATCATCTTCTCGGGCCACTTATTTCCTCAGCTACACGTGGCTAGCTTCTATCGCGATCTACATATTGCGGGCTTTTTGAGTCCCGCCGATATGAAAGCTCATCTTTTGACAGGCTGTCAACCTGTCAAGAACATGTTAGACACCTCAACTGAAACCTAGTGTCATTGAGGTATACCTACAACGATACGAATTTTGTATCAGTCGATTTTCCCATGTAGTCCTAAAGCCTTCTCAACACCTCGGGGACAGGTTTTCATAGCCTGGTCTCCTTTCACTTGACAATCAAGATGAAATTATCAAGGACGATCTCACCGAATGTTCGCTGTAAACTCCCTGTGTAGTAGTAGCCCCGAGATCGGCATTTCGTGAATTGGGACTAGATCGTGAAGAGCTCGTGGCTCTCAGGGATGGGGATCGCATCATAGCCAATCAAAAATCAAGTTCAAATTTGCCGGGGCCATTTTCCATCTTCATCCACTGGCACCCTAGCTAGCTTGAGGCAAGGTAGTACTGCATGTTGCTCGAAATTTCCGAAATGGCCGCCAGCGCTTGAGTTAAAAGTTTTGTCATCGCTGCTGTCGCGTGGCACTTGTCTTTCTCTCATGTGCCGCATTGACGATCCGAATGGCCATGCAGTTCTTCAAATTCCCTCTTCTAGCGGCCACGCTTCTGGGACGCTGCTTTGCGTTCCCAGGGCCTTTTAACTCTAGCCAATCCACATCCGAGGTCCCCTACATTCGTTCTTATCTCTACGCGGGTGGGGAATATGCTGATGATGGCGCGGGTGGTCACATTTACCGAGACCAGATGTATGTTGAAAAGTTGACGCCATTTCTCGGTATTACCAAAAATGAGCCAATTGTCTTCATCCATGGCCAGGCACAAACAGGCACCGTAAGAACTTCACCAGCTCAAGGCCCATAGCATACTGACTTTATCCTAGAACTTCCTCAACAAGCCCGACGGCGGCCGTGGGTGGGCTTCACTGTTCCTCCAACAAGGCTATGAGGTCTACATCGTAGATCAGACTCTACGGGGCCGTTCACCCTGGCAACCAGCACAAGGTGTTGCTAAGCCTTCAACCTACTCCGCCGAGATCATCCAACAGCGATTTACTGCTGGAGAAGACTACATGCTTTGGCCCCAAGCTTCCAAGCACACCCAATGGCCCGGTACAGGCAAGATGGGAGACCCTGTATTTGATGCCTTCTACAGTTCCAATGTTCAGTTTATCAGCAACGCTACATATCAACAAACAACGGTTCAAAAGGCTGGTGCTGCCCTTCTCGACAAAATTGGCAAACCTGTTATTCTCGTTGGTCACAGTCAGGGTGGTCTTATGCCCATTATCATCGCTGATGTACGACCTGAGCTGACAAAAGCGCTTGTTCTATTGGAACCAACTGGGCCTCCGTTCCAAGAGGCTGTCTTCACTAACACCTCTTCTCGCGCATGGGGTCTGACTGATGTTCCCGTCACTTACTCCCCCGCGGTGACTGACCCCACCACCGAGCTTGTCAAAAAGACGTATCCCGCGAAAGGTGATGGCTACGTCAAGTGCGTGCTCCAAGCCGAGAGTCCTTCTCCACACAAGCTCGTCAACTTGGCCAGTAAACCTATTCTTCTTGTAACTTCCGAGTCATCGTATCATGTGCCATACGACTACTGCACTGTCAAGTTTCTGCAGCAGGCAGGATGCTCCAAGACAGAGCATCTTGAGCTTGGCGAGGTTGGAATTCATGGCAACGGACATATGTTCTTCATGGAGAAGAACAGTGATGTAATTCAAGGGGTGCTTAGCTCCTGGATCAAAGAACTATAGTTCTCTGTAAACCCAAAAGGGCCTGATTCAGAATAATTTGTTTTTGTATTATAGAGAAAAAGAAGTTTCAAGACGTCCGGTGATCTTATTGCATTAGCCAGTACATACGCCAAAGACATACAAGATATCCTACCTGCTTCATTCTCCACTATCAAAATCATCAACATCATCCTCCTCCCCAATTTCGTTGGATGGCGCCCCTGCAACATAATATTCTGCAACTGAACCGTGCCAGACAAAGATGCCCAGGCCGGCGGTAGAAAGGACAATCGATAACCTCAACAACCAGCTGATCATAGTGCCGTACTCTATTATCCAACTCGCTAGCCATTGCATAGCCGGTGTGACTAGGGTCCGTCGTTCATCTTCTAGGTCCGGATTGACCGAATATACCAACGCAAGTATTGCAAATAACGTGAGAGTTAGTATGAGGGCCACAAAGACTTGAATAACGGCAAGAAGAATTGCGATATTTTTGGTCGTTCGGAGGACTTCGAACCCAGCGGCCACGAGCGGCGTAACTTGCTCAAAGGCGGCATGAACCTCTTTCGAATATGGCATCCCCATCGCGGCGATTTATTGAGGCGAAAAGTTCACTTTTGTGATATGGCTGATATGAGAAAGTCGAATAACTTCGAAATAGGTGGATCACATCAATGAATATCGTTGCGTCATTTACCCGTCATCGCCGGCGATTATATAGATGAAATCATGTGATGCTGACGCGACGTCAGACCCAAGAATTGGGGGTGTAGTCCGCCTGAATTAGTTAGACAATTATTGCTTGATTGGACAACCTATTTGAGGTGTATCTTGAAAAGTCCTACATTTCCTGTAAAAGGAGAGACGTGAGTACGAAGGAGGATAAAGACCCTTGATGAAAACTAAAAATGGAGACACTTATGTCCAGGTCCTGGAAAATGGTGCAACCGCACTACATGTTGATATTTGATGAATGTATTGATTGAAGAGCAAGTTACGAATTGAGAAGGTGAAGGCTTCAGGACCACTCGAATCCTTGCACAGCCGGGATCTAGAACGCTCGGCTTTGTAGCCTTCCAGCCTATTTGTTATCGAAGTGCTTAAGGGCCATTTGTTAATCAGTGACGAACAGAAATATTAGCGAATACCTTGCGCATGCTCGGCAGACATCCTTTCTCCAAAATAAATCACGGTATTTCAAGTCCTAGACGCAATTCATGGTGTAAGGAGGTATCAGCGAATGAATGTTGCGCGGACTAATGCTAGCCCGACGGATAAAAGTAAGCGCGTGCTTATGTGCTCGGGCGACTTTGAAAACACCATTAGGCAGACATATCAGGTGAAAAAGTTGGCTGAAAATATTGCATTCTTGTTCTTCTGTAAGATAGCAAACTGTCCGCTATCATGGCAGCCACTGGATTCCACTATTTCTTGTCATTACCACTTGAGCTCCGCCAGGAGATTTACGAGCTGGCCACGCCACCCCGCTTTGTCCATGTCAAACAGTCGACAGAGCAAGGATACGATGATTTCGCGGAACGATTACGCACCGAACCAAATTTCCTTCAACTTGACGAGTCCCTCACTCATTTCTCTTTTAACTGGCGTTCGCGTATTCCGTCCCGGAGTAACCAACCCACACTTGAACGCTATGGATTTTCAAGCAGCCAATCGCCTTACCATCCTTGGAAAGTCTCAAGCCTGGCACCCAAGATCTGTCTTCATTGGTTAAGCTGTCATCCTCAAATAGCTTGGGAATTCGCCAAGGAGGCCTATTTTTACAGCCAGGCTCCAATTCCTGCGCTGTTACATACATGTCGCGAATCTCGAGACCACTTGATTAGGAGAGGCTACCAGCTTACCTTTAAGACACGTTCGAGTGGGCCGCGAACATGGTTTAATTATGATGTCGACATCTTATTTATCTCGCTTGAAGACAGCTGGCGTATTGGCCATCGAGTACTGAGTGGTTGTCGGTGGGATCTTGGCCAATTCGATCCTAGTGATATGCGAAAGGTCAGAAGACTCGCCTTGGAGCGATCCGCGCAGTCTCTATATCTTTCACATCCCAGAAACGATCGAATCAATTTCACGTTTCATGACATGACATCTGTGTTAAGACTTTTCCAACACCTCGAGGAGCTTTTTCTAGTGGAGTGGACGAATGAAGATATGCAACATTCATGCCAGCCCAATGATCTCTCTTTGAAGCAACCTTCTGTGAGACATCACGCTTATGACATCCAAAGTCTCTGGAGCTATCAAAATGTTAGCGAGGTTGACGTGCTTCAACAAATCTTCCCGGCCCGGGGCTGTCAATACCGCCATATGATATCTACCGGAATGTATGGGGATCTCCTTATCACCAATGGAGGTTTCGAACGATTTAGCTACTTCAACATGATCCAGACCTCCCTAACAAAGAAACTGTCCGCCTATCGAGACTCATTGACGTCACAGTACAGGTCTGATATGGATGTTGGGTGGGATATACCAGCAATCAGGACTGTGCATATCTTGTCAGACCGATGGCATGAAGCTCTTGGCCGAGAACGGCTGAGAAATATTCGGCAGGTTTATGAGCACCGAAGAGCACGGCAGCTTCAAGAGGAACGAGTTCGTAGTGCTGTCGAATCATCACAGCAAGAGGAATTCGATTTTGAAGAGGATGAGCGGGCCTATGAGGATGCACTTTTGGAAGAGAGGGAGGAAGGAGACACGAGGTTCCAGAAGAGATGGTGGATTGAAAAAGGCATAACACCTTTCTTGGATGACCTTTGACAGCTGTACCAGGATGAAAGCTTCGTTTAGCTTTTTGACTGCACGAACAGTGGTAGAATACTGAAGATTTGAATTAGGGGACATGTACGAGGCTTGGTTGAATAATTCCTCTCTCCGAGGCCTCTGTGAAAGTGCTGTGATATTTAACGGGAATATGTTGAAGTTGTATCTCGTTTGATTCTGTTGCCATTGATCTTTCAGGCCTATTCTAACACACAAGAAACTAACGGGCTTCCTTTTAGGGTTGTGAAAAAGGTGCACATGATGTCTGATTTTAATATTCATGTGGGTGACGCGTGAAAGTGATTTCTTGGTTAGTCACGTGGGGATTAGACAAGGATTCCGCAGGTCTTTATCGCTCACAACAGTAAGGGCAGCGAATTTATTGAAGTGAAGGCTTTGGACTGCCTCACCACGTGTCCCGAAGACAATCCAACCAAATAGGAAACAATTAAAATAGACATCTCGGCTCGAGTAGTGAGATTAGGAGACTATGTTCGCAACTGTTTAAGCATGCAATATAAAGGGAATAAGGTACAATGTAGCGAAAGTCAATTAAGCAATTAGCAATAAACATCGACAGTGGCTACCCTATAGCACGGGAAAATAGAGAGACGCGCATTGATTGTCCACTTATTACTTCAGCCGAGAGCTGCCGGGGCTTAGCCGAGCCGAGCAATTTTAGCTTTACGGCTAACGACGGATAATGATCTGTCGGTGCAAGCTTTGGCCCAAGGTCACGTGGAACCGTCTGCAAGCGCTACACTTAGCCACGCTCGATTACCTGCAATGATTAATCTACATCGGGACAATCGCGAAAGCGGAAAAAGACGAAAGATCAATATAACTGCTCGCATCAGATTGAATCGAGCGACAAGAGTGTACATTTCTAAGATTACAGCCGTCCACGGTATATAGACAAGAAGTGAATTTACAGTTAGATTTGGTACACATCAATCCTCCGTGCTCTGAAGAGCGCACACGTGTACGATGAGAGGCCACGCAGCCAAATGGTTGACCAAGTTCTCACTTAGTACCACCAGAGACTTCCTCTCAGTCACTTAGCCACCAGGGTTCGTCTGCAGACTACCACTTGGATTAAAAGGGAACTTAGCAATCTCAATCTCCCCGACAAAGCTGCTCAAGTCAGGTGCGGCTTTGTTCATATCGAATGCGCAGGTCGGCAGCTTGGCGCCAAACATGTTCAAATTGGTGACAGTCGAATTCTCGTCGTAGTCGAGTTGGACTTGGTGAATGGTGCGTCGTGATATGTCACCAACGAAGTAATTCTGTGGCGCAATGATCATGGAAGATACAGCTTTTGTAGTCACTGTGTTTGGTAGATCGGCGGTGTTGGGGATGTGGTGCATGCCCAGGTTGAAGTACCTAGAATAATCATTAGCACTGAATCTGAACTACGCCAAAGTAGTTGCAGACTTGCAGTGGCCCAGGTACTTACAGAACGATATCTTCCTGATCCAGACTCTCGCTGTTGAAGAACTTGGCAAAGTCCACCGCTGGGTGCTTTAAATCATAGCTGTTGAAAGCATAGGCGCTTTTCGGCTCAGTATCATGATGCTGAACGGCGTAAAGGTTATGATTGGCCCAATTGGCGGCTTGGCCAAGAGCTGAGGAAGCCTGAACCGTCAGGTGGGCTGTACTACCGCTATCTGGAGATCCTGTTAGCAATATTTAGGTGTGTATGCTGAGGTTGACATACTAGGAGAAATAGAGTAGCCGGGTGCCTCTCCGAAATCGTTCAGCTTATCCTTATTGACAACAGCGTATGAAGCAGCTCCGTTCTTGGCCCAGTTGATCTTACTGTCGTCTTCACTGGCAATGTATGTGCGGTTGATTTTCATGGTGTTGATAGATTGACCTTCAGACCAAGGATAACTGGTAGAAGTCAGTACCTTGATATACCAGGGCTTAGGAGAACTTACACCTTGGTAATTGGAACAAACTCAGTTTTTGCCAGACTGTTCTTCGTTCCCTTAATGTCCAAATCAAGCTTGAAATTGATGACATGGTCATGCATAGAGCCAGACAGGTTGTCATGTATATGGAAACCGTAATCCCCATCTCCCGACCAGAAGGCTCCTTGGATATAACCCGAGGCCCGAACTGTAACAGTGATAGAGCCATCCAAGTGGAAGGAGTACTCGAAGAGATAGTCGTAGTTACCTACCGTGGAGACGCTACGTACGGAAAAGACGATGTTCTTGACCGCCGACACACGGTTTGCTGTCAAGTGACGCTGGATAGGATAACCAGTATCGTATTCAAAGAGACAGATGCTGTTGGGGTGCACATGAGTCGTCTCACTGATGTAAAACGTTGTGTTGAGGTAGGTAGCATGGGATGGACAGTCGAAACCATCGACCAAGTTCCACTGGCTGGTACCAATGCCGTATGAGGTATCAAGATATGCTGATGAAGCATGTAGGGGGTCTTGGGAAGCGTAATGTGCCATTGCTTCCTGAAGTCCAAGCTCATAGATCAGACGCTCGCCCTTGTATCTGATATTGTGAAGCTGCAACCCCGTTTCTTTATGGTTGCTGATAAAGAAACTGAAGTCCACTGTGTAGTCTCGTCAGCCACAAACATAGCATCGCGCTATGAAAAGGACTTACTCCACTCGACATAGTTCTGCTCTCTATCCACTCCGAATCGTGGACCATCTGGCTGGACGGATATGGGAGGGTACAGGTGATCACGTGGCAACTTATCGCCTTGCTGACCAGTGGCAGTCCAAGCCCCATCAATGTTTGGCCCCGGCTTTCGTGCCAAAGTCGCCACGCCCTTTCGAAAGGCGGCAGTAGTCGGCCAATAGTTGCCGTCGTAGTACCAACCTACCACTTTCCACTTAGAAGGATCTCGACCTGTGATGTCGACCTTGAACTGTAAGCTGGTAGGTAGGATAGTCTCTGAAAAGGATTCCCCTGTATGAGCAGAGTAGAACTCATTCCACTGGTAGACTCTGTCACCGCTATGAATCAGAGGATCACTGCCTGCGATTAACAGGTCGTCGTCATCGGCACCAGTTGCAGTCTGTAACCATTAGTTGAAGGCTTCTCAAATACATGCCAGTAAAGAGTACTCACACCATTGAGAAGTTGCTTTGTGATGTTTTTGATATCGGTTCCAACCTTCAGGTTGAAAGCAGCGATGGCGTCTGTATCGGCGTTGTACACGTTGATCCGGCCACGGCCAGATGTGAACATGTAGTTGAGTTCCTCGCATTTGGTCACCCCCTTTTGAATGGGTAGAGGGCCGACCATGTACTCCTGAATGTAGGGTTGCAACTGTGAGTTGAACTGAAGAGTTGCTCGCGCATACCGGGCTGGTGATGAGCCATTTCCTTCAAGATATGCCAATGCGTCGGTCTTATTTGGTTGCAAAAGGTCCATAGACACAATGACATTATCCCAACTACGTACTTTTAGCTGACGTACATCGCCTTAAAGGTATATGGGAAATATGAATAAGTCATACACGAAGTCAATGCAGGGAGTGATGAGAAAAGGGCAGACTCACGATGTAGAGTTGACTACAGCAGTCAAGTTGAGTTCCTTCTGCTCATGGAGGAAAGCAGTGACGTTGACATATTCCTCGTCTGTGAGACTCTGAAAGATGTTGTTCCATGGTGCCTTGATGCTAACTTCTTTGTCGGAGCTGCATCTGTTCGATGAGTCCTCATATTTTGAGCGACGGTTGAGGGAATGAGGCCGTGAGGCTGGACCAGGGACGCTAGGATGAGCCAGCGTACTGCCCACAAGAGTGAGCAGACAAAGCTCTAGGCAAACAATCGGACGCATGGCTACCTGCGTTCAGAAACATGTGAGAGCGCACCAGAATCGTGTGATGTGGTAATACGAGCCGCCTAAAATAAAGGCGTACGGGTACCCGGCAGTTTTAGGGCTCCAGTCAGCTCTCGTAAACAAACCAGCATGTTATCCATCATGCCTGCAACGGCAATGAACGGCACGGCACGCGCGGCAAAGCGCGTTACGGAAAGAGGATATCCGGAAAAAAGAACCAGAACATTCAGAGTGATGAATCACAGCACCCAGCCACCAAATCCACAACTGAATAAGCTACTGCAGCAAGGTTCTTATGCATTAGACTGCAGAGCTTGTGGCAAAGACATGCCCTAATGCACGAGCAAGGGGGCGAGGCCGGGTTCAACGGTCGAGGCAACAAAGCTATACTGGGTCATAATCTTGGTAACGCAAACCGCTAACAACTTTTAACCAAGGGAGTGTATTTAGAGTACGTCATGGGGTATCTTGACTGAAAGCTGAGTCTGCACAACTGAGGCGTTCCCCGGCGAGCATCAACGATCGATGTGAAACGCTCTGACCAAGCTCTCGATAAAGAGCTGATTTAGGTCAGAGTTGGTGTAGTGGAAGACACCGCTCATTGCCGTCTTGACAAACACTGGCCCGAGCATTACTCTCTACGCCCTACGATTTAGGCAATGCTGTCCAAGTCTGGCTGCATGGCGCCACCGCCTTGTTTCTTACTTTCGGTGCTGTCCTCGCTTTGCACACACTGGGATACAAGACTGCAAGTATCCAATGCGGTGGAAGGTCTGGTGCGGGTCATCTTTGACACAAAACCATTTAACGTTAAGGGGTGAATTATGCGAGCCCGGGTCTCGTTCTGGTCCAGAATACCAGTCATACTACGTAGTACTATCGATGTTTTAAAGTAATCTAACCGTAAACTATTATGACAAGGCTTCACTGTTGTCTTTCTTCTCCGTAGACAAGCTCTCGTAGAGAGCAGCAAAAGTTGATGTTCCAGGCCCCTTTGCAAGGAGTTCTCGTGGAGGTCCAAATTCCTGCAGTACACCCGCATCAAGAACAGCTATCATGTCGAAATCATCGAGAGCTGACTGGAGCTTATGTACAATGGCAATCACAGTACGATTCTCAAACCGCTCATGCAACACACGTTGGACGAGCTCATCAACGTACGAGTCCACGCTGGACACGATGTTAGTATCAAATAAAAAACAGGCGCAGAGTGGAAGTGCGGAAATACCTGCTTGTAGCTTCATCAAGAACCACGATCGGTGATGGGCGTAGAATTGCGCGTGCAATGCAGAACAACTGCTTCTGTCCATGCGAAAGGTGCAGCTCCTCAATGGGCGTATCAAGTCCGCCCTTCTCCGCTATGATATCCCATAGCTCAACAGCTCTCATGGCATCTTCAATTGCAGCATCGGCAAGTCCCTCAGCTGGGTCAGAGTTTAATCTCACACTGCTTCCATCGATGAGGAATGCATCTTGTGGCACAGCGACTAGCCGTGTGCGAACCTCTTCACGGGGGAGTGTGCTGATATCGACTTCGTCTACAAGGATGCAACCACTGTGAAGGTCTACCATGCGGAAAAGGCATGAGACCATGGAACTCTTACCACTGCGAGCACATAGAAGTTAGCCAAGAAAGCAGGAGTGGAAGTCATAATGGAACAAGATTACCTTCCTGTTCGTCCGCAGATACCGATCTTTTGCCCTGCCTCGATCGATATGGAAATGTTTTTCAGGACATGTTCTTCTTTTCTGTAAGTAAATGGTTAGTAGTCGATCGCATATCTGCGGGGAACGATTGACGCACCTATATCCGGCCGAGACATTGTCGAACACGATTGTTCCCTTGGAAGGCCATATTGACGGTGGCTGCTCCTTTTCCTGGGGTTCGTGTTCCGAAGCGGTGTTGGACGTGAAGGATTTAATCCTAGAGATCGCACCAATATGAGTCTCTAGATTTGTCCAGAAAGTCATTAACAGCTTAAGATGCTGACTAAACTGGATGATATTGACGAGGGCCACACCAATCAATCCAGTCGGTAGTACGCCCCTCAGCTGGGTCACAAGGACTATGACCAACACAGCGATGGCTGTGACAATCACGTCGAGCACAAGAGTCAACCATCGTTGAACCGCGTAGAGGAGATAAAACGGCCTCTGGGACCTATCAAGGAGCTCGTGGTGCTTCTTCTCGAGAGCGCTGCGCCAACCAAATGCGCGCAGCGTCGCCAGCCCTGTGACAGACTCTGTGAAGAGTGCGTATAGAGGACTCTTTGCCTCAAGATCCATGAATCGGAGCTGACGGGATGTCCGCAGATACGTATGCTGGACCACCCACAGCGCTGCGAATAGGAAAGGGAATGCAATGGCAGTGTAGTACGAACCGACAGCGATCAAGATCATTTCAGCGATGCACAGCACGAATGTGGCAAATGTGTTGAGAGCTGAGAGAGGTAAGTCCATATCAATGAGCTGGAGGTCCTGGCTGAAGCGGTTGATGGTGACACCTGAGTCGGTGTTGGCGAAGAAGGACATGGGCGCGTTGAGTACAGTCTTGAGTAGACTCTGGTGGAAGTTGTTACCTGACAGCGGTACCATAGTGACAATCATCTGCCAGGTGCTTAGGACCAAGAAGATAATGGCCAGCCCACCTAACATTGCGTAGATACCCAAGTAATAACCCAGTCGTTTGAATGGGTCTTTGGCGTTGGCAGCCGCCCACCAGTTGAGCCAAATGGTTGGGAATGATGAACAAAAGATATACGCGCAGATGGCGAAGACGAAGATCAAGCTTGGAAGCCAGCCAATCGCCCGGATATAGTAGATGTAAATTGCCATATCACCAGTGCGACGATTGGCACCGTCTTCGGCGTCCTCGAGAAGGGCTACTTCAGAGCTCACCATGGCCTCAGCCGGGGACTCAGTAGCAGAGGCAGGGGCTTCCACGTATGTCCAGTCTGCTGAGGATACGGCGGAGCCAGACACGTAATTGTCAGAATCGTTCAGCTTCTCGAAGCTTCCCTGCTCGCATCCCACGCCAGTGCCATCCAGGCTGATGATGTGGTCTGCGTAAGGAAGTCGTTTGGCTATCTTAGAATTAGTATGGGTTCAGAATGTCATATCAAGAATTGTACGTACCGCGAGAAGAAGCGATGATGACAGTCGTCTTGAACTGGCGCAAGATGCCATGAGTGCCGAGGAGGTTATGGAAGACGGCATTCTCAGTGTGCGCATCCAATCCACTGAAAACGTCATCCAACATGATAATATTTTTCTGCGCGTATACAGCTCTTGCTAGACTGACTCGTTGGCTCTGACCTCCACTGAGCACAATACCCTTGCTTCCTATCGTGCTGAGATCTCCCTCGGGAAGTTGAGCAAGGTCTTCCTTCAGGGCACAAGCATTAAGCACTTGCTGGTACCAACGTTCGTCCACATGCGAGAAGGCGAGGATACTATCTCTCACGGTACCGTTCATGTGCCAGGGGGTTTGGTCGCAGTAAGCAATTTCGGGGTTGGATATTTGGACGGATCCAGACATCACCCCCACTTCTCCAAGGAATGCCTTGAGAAGAGTTGATTTGCCACTGCCGACCGGTCCCACGATCAGGGTGAACTTACCCAGAGGGACCTCGACATTAATGTCACTCAGTGTGGGCTTCTGAGTGTTATCATAGCCAAAAGAGCCGGCCTTGACAACGACTGCGTTTTCGTCGAGTGAACCGTTGTGTGGCCCGCCACTTATCAGCGTGGGCTCCTTCTCGGACGGGGTGGAATCCTTCTCCCGCTCAGTGCCCAAAGACTTAGGGGTCAAGGGGCTATCGCTCTTATCATCAGTTTGGATAATTCTGTCATCAACGCGAACGTCTGTTTTGAGGAAGGCCTGGATACGCGCGAAGCTTCCAACAGACCCCATCAAAGAAGACAGCGATGTGACAAACGAGGTCAGGGGTTCTTGTAGGAGTGCAAACAGCGATAAAGATGTGAACATGCGGTTGGTGTCCAGGTTATCACCCCCACTTCCTGACCGGGCTACAAGACTGTAGGCCGTGAAAGTCAGGATGGGAGCGAATGTAGGAGCTAGGTAGGCTGTTGAGGACAGAGTCAGCTGGGTTTCAAAGCTGTTTACATATCGAGTCACTGTCAAGTACTCACCCAAGACCATATTCCAAATCAACAGTCTCCGGAATTTGCCCGAAATGCGCAACTCCTCCATCCGCATGGCCTGGATACGAGTACCCAGTACTTCAGAAAGGCCACACATCTTTACACCCTTCATACTTCCCAGCATTTGAGATGTGACGCTGATTCTCCTCTCGATGGCCTCTAGCCACATGGCTTGGCGAGCCATGACGAAGCTGACGGCAATCACCGATCCAACGATGGAGACTGCGCGGATGCCGAGTTAGTATGTTATTCTCAGGGTGGAGTCTGAGGATATGAAGAGGGTTGTCAGATCAATACTCACAAATTGCTGCTCCTACAGGAATCAGGCACGCAATTCCCAACTGTCGACCTAACAAATAGACTGCAATGACAATCTCCACCAGGTTGGCCCAAACATCATGAGCAGTGCGCCATCCCATGTCAATCCTCTCAATGTCGGCGCTCATCAAGGTCAGGGCTGCAGTGGGGTTGGCATTCGTGATGGTGATATCCGTAGCCTTGTTGTATAGCATCGAAACGAGTTGGCCACGGGCCATAGTGATGGCACGGTACGTCAGGTGCTGGTACTGGCCACTCGTCACCTATCATATGGAGGGTCAGTGAAGTGCTGCGACTTGCTTGTAGACAAGAACATACTGCTAGCCCGATGAATACGATGAACCAAGCGCCTATAAGGCCATATCCTTGGTTCATATCGTCAGAATCGCTGTCACTTTCGGCCCATGCCAGTGTTGTCGAAATGAGGAACGGCTGGCAGAAAGTGAAGCCGATGAAACACAACCTTGGAAAGACGATGGATAAAACAGGACCCTTCAATGTCTTGATAACGGTCAACATCAGAGCATGGTTTCCTTTCTTGGACGCTATGCGACTATTAGTATCCTTTGAGCTATGTTTGAGTCGTGTTACGGACAGAATGACCGACCTTTAGCCCACGCAGTCTGCAGCAGGTTCTGAAGATAAAGAGACTCGAAATGTTTGTCGAGAGGGAACAAACTGTCGATATCCAATTGCTTGGAATAGCCAGCACGGAACAAAGACAGTTGCCATGAAAAGAACCATTGCGAGAAGATACTCGAAGTTACTTCAGGTGGGAGTGTCTTGTACTGAGGACGTAAGAAACCACGCTTCTCAATTGCCTCAATAGCAAGTAAGAAAATCTTTATCACTGTTGCGATAAGAGAGGTGATGGCGGCGGACCGATTGTAGCCTTGAAGCCATAATGTTCGTGTTCGTGTGGCATCGAAGAGGACTGAGAAAAGCAGGAAAAGGTTGAGGACGGTCGATGGTCGATATGAATAGACATGTTCGACATAAGATAAGCCCAATAGGCAGATAGATGCGACGAATGATAGAGCAGCAGTTGGAAGGGAGGCTTTGGTGTCTACTGCTGAAGATCGAGTCCAGGAAACGAGAAAGGCGATTTGCGACGCGATGAGGAGGAGGCAGAGTATCTTGGATTATTAGAATACACGCCAGTAGTAAGCTCGAACTTGTGGCTTAGACTTACAATCTTGCAATATAACCATGAACTATTCTCTACCTTCACCTTATTCTTGCGCAAGAGGTAGAGAACTCGACATGGGGCCGCGAGAAGCAATGATGCAGTAATAGGCAAAACAAGTATGTATTCTTCAAAGAGTAGCGTAAAGTCAAATCCGCCCCTACAGTCACCCGCATATGGTCCAAAAGAGTCGTCGCACGAAGACGAGGCCATGGTGTTGGTGATGAGACGGAACTTTTTTCCGGATCTGCGAGTTTGAAGAGCCAAAAGGATTGTGCACAATTAAAAATTAAACGGGGCAAGCAAATGGCCGATCGACTACCCTGCAGCACAGGGAAAGGCTGAAAGACATTAAGGAACAGAGAACGGAAAGAGGAAACAAAGAGAAAAGAAGAAGAGCCACGTCAAACGTGCTTTAGTGGAGTGCGAATCTGCAGCTGAAAACTCAAACAAATTGCAACGGTAAAGTCCATTCTGGACGCGAGCTGTCATTGACATTTCATTTCTGACAACTCAGAACAATAGAAACATTTAGTCAGCCAAAAGTAAAGAAGCAAGAGTACACGAGGCTTACCGCTACCCTCGTAAGCCTCGGCCCCGTTGACGGTCCCGTTGCAATTACCTGTCGGCTATCGCCCACCCCCCGGCTGACGCGGCTGGCGAATTAAACGTCCGGTCCGGTTGAGGGAGGAAAGTTTCATGATCTGATCATGTAGATCAGCAACGGGCCGGGACGGGACGTGCGGAAGCTAAATTGGGTAATGATAAGCAGGCAGTTAATCAGCCTACCAACAACGACGTCGTGTCCAAGATGGGGATTTTGAGGCTGCAATGTGTCATCGACTCCACGATTCAGCATATATCCTTGTATATGCACGCGTAGATCAAATTAGATGTCTTTCTCAGCTGTTTATGGAGTAGACTTGCAGGTCCACGTCCCGTTACGCAATACTAAGAGTCTTACCCACTCAGCACCTGGTTTTTTGTCTTAGCGTCTCGTGAACACTTGCTAAGATGAGCCATGGCGTTTGTGGCTGGGGATCCTTTGCTTCTTCCCGCTTTGGGTTACTCCTTTTGTCCGGGGCTGCACTAGAAGTAGAAGCCACAACTTCTACAGCCAATCGCAACTGGGAAGTCCATGTCTTTCGAATGTCCAATACTTGTTTCAAGTTGGATAGTGTTGTGCATCTTTGGTCTACACTCTATTTAGTTAACCAACAGTATTCTGGGTACCCCTGGCTAGTTAAACTGTCGTGTTCGATGATCAGCAAAAGTCCATCCAATTAATTTTCCCAACGACCAGGGAGTATCCAGAGTAGGAAATTCCAAAAGCCTTCCATTACCCTGTGTAACCTCGACTGTTTTCTCGTTAAAAGTTCTATGCCCCACGCCAGCCCCGTGAGCTTTGTGTCGCCCCCCCGGGCCTGACTCATTGAAATTTGCCTCTTCCCATGGAGTCAGGTCTATTTGATACCAGTCATGGCCAGCTAGTTTCTGTACTATAAAAGCCGTTCATTACCATGACGCTCATGACTCTGTTTTCTTGCTTTTGCTCTATGTAGCGCCTCTGACGACTTGGCGGGTCGGACACTCTGGTCCTTACCGCTGGAAAAGCAAGAATTACATGTCGAGGCCCACTGCAGGACTCGTATTAGCTTCTCCATCGCCTCTTACCCCAGTATTTCCTGTCATCAGGGAGTCGTGGCCTGCCAAATGTTGCATACATGTGCATATATTGAATAATCTCCACTGTCAAGCCGGTAAATGATCGGAGCCGCTTTCGGACCATCTCCGCGCGGGTATCACGGTCATGATTTGTTTTCTCAGTGGAGCCAGCCAAGCGCGCGTCATGCAACGCTACAGCATGTGCCGTACGGAAGTCCAAGAATCCGGCAGATCGAAAAAAGAAAAGGCTTAGTTTTGGTCAACAGCTGCAAGCCAGCCAATGGGTAGTAACCGTTTCTAAGCGCCCTAAGCTTTGACAACTATATCTTGGTGGATACCCCGATACCCTATCCGATTTCGTGGACCAATACATCCTTGTTTGCGATCCTGCTGACTGGTAATTGAATCGTCAGGGACAACTGCCGTATTGGGTCGGCCATAAAACCTTGACGTGGGATCGATAAAATTTTCAGCAGCATGACAAGGACAGGGACATGGTTTGCTGTCTTCTGTGCCAAGTGTACGACATCTATCGATCACTGGATCTCCTCCCACATCCGGGTTTTCCGCGTAGCCATAGCTGTGGACTAATATGGTCTAGTTTCTGTTTCTTAATACCTCGGTCAAGAAGAGGCTTACTAGGGGCCCGAAATAGGATTGACCGTCTGTCACTGGCAGAAGTTCGCCGATACTAGCTCTCAATAACTACGTTATAATAATCTCATACCCTAAGGCCCCCTGGAATACGTGATAATGAGTTGATGAAATTCATTATTAGTGGTAACTTTTCTCAAAATGTCTTTCGCTAAGTTGATCTATGATTCGTATACATATTTCAAACCTTAGACCGCCTTCTGACCAGGCCAATTTCTCTGCAGCCGTAGGGCCTCACAATGCTCGTGGTGGCGATTCCATCGAGAACATCCGTGATCTGATCTGATTAAACTTATGCTATGTCTCAGTGTCAGCCCATCCCTGTTCCCTGTTTTTGATCCGTCGCTGTCGCCAAGATCAAGACTGGAGATGGGTAGCAAGGGTTAGGGAAGTATTGCATATACGAAGTTGGTATGTGCCGGTACGTCTGACAGTGATAGACTAGACCTCGATGGAAAGTACAATATGCTAGAGGCTATATTCTTCGGGATCCCCGTGACAAATCAAGATATCTTCAGGATAGGCTATTCTTAGCCGCAACTTCTCGTAGAGGAAGGACGTCGGCCTTGCCCAACACCGAAACAGCCCCAACCCCGGCAACTGGCCCAGAATAGAGGAGAATATGCACAGAAGAGGCGCCGGGGCAAGGATGTCTTGCGCAAGCTTAATCAGCCTGTATTTGCCATTGGTGTATACCTAGACGGAGTGGGCGAGGAGCGGAGACAAATCTCTCGATGCCTTGCGGACTAGAATTCGTTTTTACGCACCTAATTGGGACCAGCATACTATCCCCCCAGCCAGTGTGGCCACTTGCATCATGAATCACCGTGCAAAGCTCTCTGGAGCTGAAAATCAACCATTCATCAGATATGGCTTGTTTCCCCCTGTTCGATCATTTCAAGGACTGAGACTTTTCCTCGTGGCTCAGAGTACTGTATGTAACAAGGATATATCTGGTGGATTCTCCATCCAAGTGGCCGTACGTAAGCTTTTTCATGAACACCATCAATCCGACGTAGAAACCGAAACTCTACTCCATGTTGATGAACTGTTCGAATTCATTCCCCTAATACACCTTATTCGCAAATAATACTCCTAAACCTTCTCACAAAGCTTAAACAATGGCCCCACCGATCTGTGGCTGTGTTGCTGCCGCTGGTCAATCAATGCCAGATTTGGAGCCAAGCATCTTTCCAGCATTTGACTCAGGTGAAAGGAACCAGCCCGAGTTCCTGAGCTTTGCTAGCCGGTTTCGACACGTACCCAAAGACCCGTCCCAGACGTGCAGTGCATTATGTGCTTCATGGGGAGTGCTTCTCGCGTGTTTCACTGGACTGGATAATGTCTGTTTTGGTTTTGATGGGCACAACAGTACCACACACTCGGGACATGCAGACAATGTTGCGTCGATTGCTCAGCTGCATGTACCTGTCGATCAGACCATCCGAAGCATTCTGTCTGGCAGCTTCTCTGCCCTGGTATCTTTACCAGAGAGCAAGGCGAAGACACTATTCAACACTACACTTTCCATCCATAGCTTGGCCCACAGATCAAGCAACGTGAATGGACATCAGACAAACGAACATGACTCTACTGAGTGGTGCAAAATCCGTATGTCCGTCGATCCTGACACCCTAGAGACTATCCTGTCATGGGACCCTTCCTTTATGACCCGCCAACAGGCGGAGAACATCAGCAACACCTTCGAAAAGATCTTCATGGAAATGATCAACCACCCAGACACTCTCCTATCAAACCTCGACTATTGCAGTGAGCAAAATCAGCGGCAACTCCTGGACTGGAACAACAACACAAAGAGCAATGTTCAGAAGTGTATTCACCAAGCCATTTCGGAGCAAGGAGCATTGAGACCCGATGCAGAGGCGGTTTGCTCTTGGGATGGAAGCTTCTCGTATGCACAGCTCTTGTCTCTTTCGAATCGTCTTGCTTGTCGCTTGCAAAGCTCGGGCATTGGTCCTGAGGTGTTTGTACCGATTTGTTTCGACAAGTCGAAATGGACTGTTGTTGCAATGCTGGCTATCCTTAAGGCAGGCGGCATCTTCGTTCCTCTTGATCCAACTCAGCCACTGCTACGTCTACAAGCTCTAGCAAGCAAGGTCCATGCCAAAACCATCTTGTGTTCCCCTCATCACCAGGACATGCTGACTAGTGTGGCGTCCGAGTTGATCCCCGTTGATGACCAGCTGTTCATTGAACTAGCCGAGCACAGCACCGAGGTCGATGTTGCTTCATGGGACAACGGCGCATACATGATCTTCACAAGTGGGACGACGGGTGAGCCCAAGGGTGCTTTGATTCAACATAGAGCCCTTATGTCCAGTGCCCTCGCTCACGGACCTGCCATGATGATGGACTCTAACACCCGATCACTCCAGTTCGCCGCGTCTACCTTTGACGTGAGCATCACTGAGATCCTGACGTGTATGATCATGGGTGGCTGCGTCTGTATACCCAGCGAAGAAGCCCGATTGAACTCCATCGAGGAGGCTATTACCCAGCTCGGGGCAAACTGGGCGCTGTTGACGCCGACATTTGTCAAATTCATCAACCCCGACAATGTCCCATCTTTGAAGACTCTTGTCACTGGTGGAGAGGCCATGACACAAGCTGTCATTCGATCATGGTCTCACATCAACCTCATTAATTGCTATGGTCCTGCTGAGACCTCTGTTGTTTCACATGTCCACAGAGGTATGAGGGAAGGCAAGAACCCTCTGAATATCGGCCATCAGGTTGGCATTCACTGCTGGGTTGTTGATCGGTACAACCATGACCGTCTTATGCCCATTGGAGCAGTTGGTGAATTGGTTATCGAAGGCCATACGCTTGCGAGGGAGTACTACAAAGAGCCTGAGAAGACGAGCGAGGCTTTTATTGTCGATCCCGCATGGACACAGAACCAGCCTGAACGAAATGGCCCTAGGCGGATGTACAAGACGGGCGATCTCGTCAAGTACAATCACGATAAGACATTTCACATCTGCGGGCGTAAGGATGCACAGATCAAGTTCCACGGTCAGCGGATAGAACTAGGCGAGATCGAGCACCACATCAACGTCAGTGCTAGTATCAAGCACGGAATGGTCGTCCTACCCAAGGAAGGTTTCTGCAACGGCCGGCTCTTGGCAATCGTCCAGCTTAGCGATGCGTCAAATCAGGACCTCGTGCCTAAGGGTCAGCCTTACAAGCTGATTGACGGTCAACTTCGGGAGACTGTGCAAGACAAGGTCGAAGAGGCGAAGAAGCTACTCTCTGAGAGGTTGCCTGCGTACATGGTTCCTTCCATGTGGCTGGCTGTCGAGTTTATCCCTCGTCTTCAGTCTGGAAAGCTTGACCGTAAGCAGACTGGGAAGTGGGTTGACAACATGAGCGAGGACCTTTATCGACAACTTAATCCTGTGGCAGTCGCCGGTCCCTCTGAGGACCTGACGTCTGGAAATAAGACTGAGTTGGAGCTGCATAAGATCTGGACTCATGTTCTCAACCTCAAGCCAGAACAGCTTGGTCTCCAGCAATCCTTCCTAAGTGTTGGTGGTGACTCCATCTCGGCGATGCAAGTCATGAGCGAGTGCAGGAAACGAGGCCTTGGCCTGACCGTCTCGCACATCATCAGTTGCAAGTCGATTAGCGCACTGGCACTACAAGTGAAGGATATCAACAAGCCATCGTTCCATGAAGAGGTCCTAGAAAAGCCTTTCGAACTTTCGCCTATTCAAAAACTCTACTTCTCAAGACCAAACCACGGCCAGGGTCACTACAACCAGAGCTTTCTCCTCCGCACAAGCCGGCATATCTCAGCGTCAGATATGCGCCGGGCCATTGAGGCTGTCATCCGGAAACATTCGATGCTGCGTGCCAGGTTCAGCCAGGGCTCTAATGGCCAATGGCAGCAACGAGTTACCAACGAGGTCCTGTCCTCATATCGGTTGCGCACTCTTGAGCTGGCTTCGAGTGAAGAGGTTGATCACTCTCTGGCTGACAGCCAGACTTGTCTTAACGTGATCCACGGCCCACTCGTCGCTGCTGATCTCATCGACAAGAATGGGGAAGAGCAGCTTCTGTTCCTCGTCGCGCATCATCTGGTCATCGACCTCGTTTCGTGGAGAATTATTCTTCAAGAACTAGAGGAACTGCTGCTACGGCCGGAAGTAAGCCATGAAGCAGATCACCCATTACCTTTTCAGGCCTGGTGCAAGATGCAGTTGGGCCATGCCGAAGGCCAGACGCCGGAGCAAGCTTTGCCGATCCATGGTATTCCCGATGGAAACGCTGAGTACTGGGGAATGCAGGACATGCCCAACACTTACGGGCAGATGGTCCGTGAAGGGTTCGAGATTGGGCCTGGACGAACATCTCTCCTCTTATCCCAATGTCACGAGTCGTTGCGCACCGAAATTCCCGATGTTCTCATGGCAGCCATGATTTACTCTTTTGGTCAGACGTTTACGGACCGGCCAATTCCGGCCGTATTCGCTGAAGGACATGGCAGAGAATCCTGGGATACTTCTATCGACTTGTCCAATGTGGTTGGATGGTTCACTACCATCTATCCCGTCTTTGCTGGATCAAATGCGCAATCCAGTCCTATAGAAACGGCTAAGATGGTCAAGGACAGACGACGCAAGATTCCTGATAAAGGAAGACCTTACTTTGCGAGCCGTTGGCTGACCGAAGAGGGTAATGACACCTTTTCTCGTCACTGGCCACTCGAGATTACCTTCAACTACCTTGGCCAGTATCAACAACTGGAGCGTGAAGGTGCTCTGTTCACTCCTCAAGGAGAGATCGCTGGAGAAATCAGGGGTGCTACCGCAGGCGCAGACGTCGGTCCGCTGACGACATGCATTTCCCTTTTTGAGATCTCTGCTGTGATCATCAAAGGAGCTCTCCGGTTCTCGTTCGGCTTCAACCAGAACATGAACCACCAGACTCAGATCCGCCAGTGGATTGCTTCCTGCCAACAAAGCCTCGGCGAACTCATCCAGTCCCTGACGGACATGGCCCCTGAGCCTACGCTGAGCGACTTTCCACTCCTCTCCCTTACCTACGACCGCCTTCGACTATTGACAGAGGAAAAGCTGCCCGAGGCTGGAGTCAGAGACACACATCTAGTCGAAGATGCTTACCCTTGCTCCCCAATGCAATCAGGTCTCTTGGTCAGCACGACGAAGAACCGCGCTGCGTACGCCGCCTATACACTCCACGAGGTCAAGAGCAGAAGTGGTCTGCCTGTGGATGTGACGAGACTTGTCAAGGCGTGGAAACGCATAATTAAGTACCATCCCATGCTCAGAACCATCTTCGTGGAGAGCGTGACCCTGCAAGACTCTCTCTGCGATCAGGTAGTCCTCAAAGATGTCGAGTCTCCGCTCTTCGTATCTGAGAAAGACACAGAAGAAGACGTGGTCACTTCTCTGGACGTACCGCATCTCCACGAAGAAGACAATTCTCAGCTTTTGCATCGTTTTGAAGTTTGTACTTCCAAGAGTGGCAAGGTTTTTTGCAAGCTCGACATCAGTCATGTCATCATGGACGGTACATCTCTGTCGATCCTCTTCCGCGACCTCGCACTGGCATATGAGGGCAGTCTTGGATCTGATAACGGTCCGTTGTACCGTGACTACATCAAGCACCTCCAACATCAGGTCATTCAACCTGGCATTGACTATTGGAGGTCATACCTCAAAGGTGTTGAGCCATGTCATTTCCCCGTTCTCGACGATGGCAATATTACAGAGTCAAAGGAGTTGAGACACTTCAGGGTCAAGTTTGAAGCGTTGGCAGACTTGCAGACCTTGTGTGATGAACGAGGAGTCACCATAGTCAACGCTATCTATGCTGCTTGGGCCTTGACACTGCGTCTGTATACCGCATCGGAGGAAGTCTGTTTCGGTTACTTGACGTCGGCTCGTGACTCATCAATACAAGGCATCCGTGATGTCGTCGGACCAGTTATCAACATGGTGCCATGCCGCGTCAACTTTGGTGGCTCGCTCACTTTGGGAGACGTGATGAGCCTCGTGCAAAGAGACTATCTGGACAGCCTGGAATACAGACACATCCCTTTGGCTGAAGTTCAGCACGCTCTCCATCTCTCTGATGCTGCTCTC